>VWZE01005599.1:67629-78261 GCA_013396675.1 Eubucco bourcierii | reverse complement strand
TGAGCTTTTCATCAACCCAGACTCCAAGGTCCTTTTCCTCAGGGCTGCTCTCCAGCCATTCACCACCCAGCCTGCATTTGTGCTTGGGATTGTGCCTACCCAGGTGCAGGACCTGATGCTTGGCCTTGTTGAATCTCATGAGATTGGCCTGGGCCCTCCTCTCCAGCCTGTCCAGGTCCCTCTGGATGCCATCCCTGCCCTCTAGCGAGTTGACTGTACCACACAGCTTGGTGTCATCTGCAAACTTGCTGAAGTTACACTGGGGAAAAAACTGAATAACATTTTAAGAGCATCTCCTCAAACTACTGAGAAAAGTGTGAAAGGTGTCTTGAAATGACCATTTAGTTACTCTCTCTTGCCAAAGACAAGGGAACCTGCATTGGGACAGGAGATTTTAATATGAACAACCTTACATGGTCATCTCACTTGGACATGCTATTGTTGGATTGTGAAGCAAAGGGTTCGTGCAAACCAGTTGGTGAAGCTGGAATTTCTTTGGCTTGATTTAAGTCACATTCTCAGGCTGCAGAAACCATGACTGAACCAGATTGATTGAGGATAAGCATATGAATCACACTGTATGATTATTAGAAAGTTGCAGACTGACAGACCAAAATGAAGTCATTTTTTTGTTTAATGAAGAGAGGTAATAATAAAAAGCAGTATTTTATCAGGAACTTTTTTTGGATTTGCAGTCTTTCCATAATCTTTCCAGATAAAGCAGATGTCGTGGGTTTAAAGAGCTGACAGAGTGAAGCTCTCAAACAAATTGGAGGAAAAAACAGAATTATATTTACAGAGAGTGTTACAGATAGAAATTACAAAGCAGATACAGAATCCACAAGCAAACCCCTTGAATTTTTCCCCAACCCAAAACTAAATCTATCACCCCCAGGGCTCCAATCCTCCCCCCGCCATGCCTCTGCCATGCAAGAGGCCTAAGCACAGCCTCTGGAGGCCCCAAACCAGGCCTATCCTTACATGTCTGTCCTGATAACGCAGCTCCTGCCAGACACAAGGCTGGAGAGGGAGGAAAAGAGAACAAGCTGGCCTTGCCATGAGCTTATGAAGAGATAGCAGAATTATGGGATTGAATAACAATCTTCCAGTCCCCAGAGGACTCTTTTTAACCTTATAGTTCCCAGCCTGGGACAGCAGAGGATCCCATTGGGCTGCTTGAAATAAGAAAGGCTGACACTGACAAGAAGATTTTAATACTATCTGACTTTATCAAATCAATCACTTTAAAGCAAAAGTGAATTGAGGTGCTTTAATCCACCTCTTAAATTTCCATGAGAATAAAGGTGATGCAAAATTTGTGTATTAATTGTAATTCTTAAAAATGGATTCTTCAAGTGTATAAACACGTTACTAGACAAAAGTTGTCTTTTCAATATCAGCAAGAAGTAGGGATATTAGTTGCTACAGCAAGATTTTTACCACAAGCTACATTCTCTTTATTTAAATCTGAAAGCAAGCCATTGAATAATATGTGCTTGGGAGAAGTTTCAAGATGAATTTTAGGGAGCTAAACATTTTGCTGTTATTAAGTGTCCAAGGGAGTAAGGGAGTCCAAGTGTCTAAGGTAGTAGCCTCCCTGGCCTTGTCAGAGTTTCTGAGGCCCATCTGACTAGTCAAATTACTCTTGGCATGACCAAAATAAGGTAAAAGAGAAACATCTCCTTGCATTCCTGTGCTGGGAGACAGATGCAGGACACAGACTCTCCCCTTCTGTCTCTGTAAGGTCAGGTATCTGCTCCCAAGGTAAGAGTTTGGTTTGTGGTGTGTGTGTCAAGACAGCAAACAAGTTGCACAGAAGTGTATCTTAATTTTGCCGTGAACATAGGTCTACCTGCTATACGTTCCTGCTGAGTCTGTGAGTATCCTGGTAGCAGGGTACTCTCCTGAAGTGACTGCAGCTCAGCAGCAGTTACTAGGGCTGTGGGGAAACTCTAGCCTTTCATTCCACACGTAGTTCTTTTTAGCATGCCTTTGTCCCTGAGTTGGGGCTTGGGATTCACCTGTGCTGGAATTCACCTGGTTACATTTGATGTCTGACTCATAGCAAGGTCACTGTTTCACCTTGCCTACTTGCTCCTTTTTAACAGGTTCTTCTGTGGCACACTACAGAAGTCGTTTCAGCAGGAACAAAACCAATGTGTCACAGGCCCAGAAATAATACAGGTATTTCTCAGTTCATTGTTCAGATATTTGGGGATAAAATAACACATCCAAGTATTGGAATCACTATTGTTCTTGAGATTTTGAGCCAATGGTTTGTTGTTGCAGGTAAGCAGTAAAGAATTTTGCTTACAATCTTGGGAAAGAAAACCAGATTCAGCAAAAAAACTGATAAGGAATGAAAAGAAAAAGCTTTCTATTACCACAATAATACAAAAATTAGTATAGAAGAGTGACATTATATTGTACCCTTTGTGTGGCCTCAATCTCTATGGTATTAATGGTTCTCAAGAACCATTCACTTCAATAGGAATCTTGTAGAATACTCAGAATTCTCACAGAATTAGGATTTTGCTACTGTGACTGCAGTAATATGCAAATACATTAAATATAAATTAAACTTCAAGGAGTTTAATGTTTATTTTGGAAATAAATTGTTTCCAGTGCGTGGAAACAATTAATAATTGAGATATAACTCTTATCAGATGCATGTATGTGAATTTTTTAAAATTTTTTTTTTAATTCTCAGTTCTCCTGAAAGAGACCTAAAGGAAGAAGTCTGAAATACAAACCTTTAATCATCAAGTTTCAAAGCTATTTCAGTGCAATGCAGGACATGAAGGACAACAGGATTTGCTTCTCTTGTAACAGAGTGATGCCAGTAATCTCCACATGGATTGGAGTCTGCATGTCCAGCCTTATCAGCTAAGGTTACTGTAACTTTTCCAGACCAAAAAAAAAAACCACAAAACAATAAAATGGTACATGTGATGCAGTCCATAAAGTGTTCACATATTAAAATCTATTCTGCTTCGAGCTTCAGTGCATCTAACATTTCAGGGCCAGCAGATGAAAAAGAACTTCCCTGATGGATTTCAGTTTATTAAGGAAAATGTGCTTTATTCCCTGGTATAGCCATGTTGGCAGAGACTCACTATGAGCTTTCAAGAAGTCCTGAAATGATGGAGAACATTCACTCATATTACAGTGAGATCAGACTGAACACATTACATTGAACTGTCTTCAACCAGCAGAATATCAAACCATGTTCTTGTCCTTAAAGCTTAGGACTGTGGATTGAGGTGACATTTTCTGGTCTTGTCAGTGCCATGGGGAATTCTTTAAGAAAAATCCTTGAAAATAGCTTCTCTCTAAGCCAAATTGTCTTTCTGCTCTTTCTTAGCCACCTGCTCTACTGATGTAGATGACCAGGTCATCACCTCATGAGTCTTTAACTTTTAACTACAGTTACCTTCATGTTTTTATCTTTCCACTGAAAAAAAAAAAAAAATATTAAAGTTTTGGCTCATCTTTATTTCAGTGTAAATGTGAGCACTATATTATTATAGCTGTGAATATAGAAATATACACAACACCTAGAGCCTGAAATTTTCTAGACCTTCAGCCACTAGCTAACAGGATTGTTACTGAGATTTACTGTGAAATTATGTGGTAATATCAAATTATACTGCTGAGAAAGGGAAATTCTGGAACAGCATCTTCTTTAAGTATTCTTAGCTGAGTTATTTGCTCACCATAAATACATTCAGTATTTGATTTTTACTATATGTTGTCTCTGTATTAACACTATAAAGTAAATCTTTGAGGAACGGTATTTATGTTACTTGTGTATCCATACATACAAGGAAAACTATCTTGACAAAGCTCCTTGAGCTCAGACAAAAGGCCTCTCTTTCTGTAGCATCACATAACAATCAAGGTTGGAAGAGTCAGGCTTGGAAAATGCCTGTGGTTGTTTAGCCCTGGATGGGAACCAAATGCCCACCACCAAACTCACTCTACCACTCCCCTTCTTAGATGGGCAGGGGAGAGGGGGAAATATAACAAAATCCAGCAATAAGATAGAAGCAATTTAATAATAATAAGCAAAAGCAAAAGCCTATGTTCAGAAATGAAAGCAAAGAGAGATGTGAATCTCTACTGCCCATCAGTAGGATGATGGTCGGTCTTGGGAAGCAGGGTTCTATCCATAATGGTTTCTCTGAAGGACAGATGCCATCAACAAATAACCTCACACTTCCTTCTTTCACTTCATTCCTGTACTTGAGCTGGTGTCATATGCCATGGAATATCCCTCTGGCCAGTTTGAATCAGCTGCCCTATCTGAGTCCCCTCCCAAGATCTTGCCTACCCCTCAGTGTATCACAGAATCACAGAATTAACCAGATTGGGAAAGACCTTCAAGATCATTGAGTCCAACCTATCAGTTAACACCTTCTAATTAACTAAACCATGGCACTAAGTGTCTCATCCAGTCTCCTTTTAAACACCTGCAGGGACACTGACTCCACCACTTCCCCAAGCAGCCCATTCCAATGGCCAATCACTTTTCCTGTGAGGAAATTCCTAACGCCCACCCTAAACCTGCCCTGGTGCAGCTTGAGACTTTGTCCTCTTGTTCTGTAACTGGTTGCCTGGGAGAAGAGATCAACCCCTGCCTGTCTACAGCCTCCCTTCAGGGAGTTGTAGAGAGCAATAATGTCTACCCTGAGTCTCCTCTTCTCCAGGATGAGCACATCTGGCTCCCTCAGCCTCTCCTACTCTTGGAGCAAGGAAATGTTGAAGAAACAACAGTTCAGCGGTAGCCAAAACATTGACATGTTATCAAGATCCAGCCACAGGACTGCAAAACACAGCACTAGAAAGATATTCTGAAGAGAATTAATTCCAGCTCAGCCAAATCAAATAAAATCCCCCAAAGTCACAGCCTGCACAACTTCTCTGGACAACCCATGTTAAGGTGTTACTGTCCTCATGGGGGAAAAATTACTCCCAATGTCCATTCTGAACTTTTCCCATGCCAACAGATTAAAATAAATATATAGGAAAAGGAATGACTAGACTGTTCATGGATGCATCCCAACCTGCACTGCTGCTCATGTTCAGGGAGCTCCACTCACTTTAAATAAAAGTTTAAACAATGCTGTTAGATGTACTCTGTAGATAACACAGTTTCTCTCCTACATCTCTTTTCATATTTAACCTGAGCCAGTACTTGCTCTGCACTCTTGTCCATGGAAGCAGAATCTACTCTGAAAACATAGCATGAGTCTTCCAATACAGCAATAAGTCTGCAATTCACATAAGCCCCATTGAGAAGATATCAGTGGCAACCTGTAATACATTGCAACTTGGGACAGCAACACCAATTAATGGCAAATAAAACAGCAACCAGCAGCAGTGCTACAAAGTCTTTCACAAGGTAATGGTCTTTTTTATTTTCTGGGGTTTTTTTTTTGTTTGTTTGTTTGTTTTTTAAGTCACAACCAACCAAATATTCTCATTACTCCCTGTCCTCTGACTTTTATAGCCAATGCAGTAGAATCACCTCCACTGTTTTTTTTCCAGTGTTGCAAACGCAACTCCAACCAAGACCTGCCTACATCTCCTGGCATGACATTTGATTTAGTGTCATGCCTGAATCACTGCAGTGTGTGCTTCCAGGACTTTGCACCATGCCACATGAGGCAGACACTGTATTTCTGAACACATCACATAATTTCTGAACACATAGATGCAGCTCAACTGTGGCACTGGAAAAAAAATCAGAGAACTGCTCTTCATTTAAAAAAAAAAAAAAAAAAAAAAAAAAAAAGCCCATAAAACCTATTGGCCTGACAGTATCACTGTGCTGGAATACAAGCTAAAAGGAAAGTATGGCAAATAAAAATAAAATTAATTAAGACAGTCTTTAATGCCTTCCAATCTTGTTTGGCATATTATTATCCTCAGCACAGGAAGGACATGGAATTGTTGGAGCGGGTCCAGAGGAGGGCCACAAAGATGATCAGAGGGTTGGAGCAGCTCTGCTATGAGGACAGGCTGAGAGAGTTGGGGTTCTTCAGCCTGGAGAAGAGGAGGCTTTGAGGGGACCTGATAGTAGCCTTCCAGCATCTGAAGGGGGCCTACAGGAAGGCTGGGGAAGGATTATTTACAAGGTCCTGCAATGACAGGACAAGGGGCAATGGGTAGAAGGCTTTGAGGGGACCTGATAGTAGCCTTCCAGCATCTGAAGGGGGCCTACAGGAAGGCTGGGGAGGTCTTGCAAGGACAGGACAAGGGGCAATGGGTTTAAACTGGCAGAGGGGAGATTTAGACTGGATGTTAGGAGGAAGTTCTTTCCAGTGAGGGTGGTGAGGCACTGGCACAGGTTGCCCAGGGAGGTTGTGGCTGCTCCCTCCCTGGAGGGGTTCAAGGCCAGATTGGATGAGGCCTTGAGTGAGCTGTACTAGTGGGAGGTGTCCATGCCTACGGCAGGGGGTTGGAACTAGATGATCCTTGAGGTCCTTTCCAACCTTACCATTCTATGATTCTATGATTCTATGATTAACATTTTTCTATAAAGTTCTGTTCTTCTCGAAAATATCTGAGAGGTAAATGACTGTCCATGGCCCCTTCTAAGTCATGAAAGTATCCTGAAGATTTCTAGGTAGTGAAAGGCATATGCGAGCCTGAAGTAGTTGAATTTACTGCCCCAAACATAGCACCTGCGTGTTCTGAAGTGACTCAAAACCACAGAGATGTCAGAGGAACTGTCTTTCCACCTAGGGATGATTTTTCAATGATCAGAAGAGATAGAGAAATAGAAATCAAGAGAGAAAACATGCAGAAGGACTCTGGTGTAAATTATTTTAAAAAACCTCTAGGAGTCAGCTTAACTTTATCTAAAATAAATGTGGAGGCTGCAAATACACTGACTGGAATAACACCCTGAATAAATCTACTGTTCCTCTCATGATGGCTTGCTGAGAGTGACAAATCACTTGACATAAACCTTGCTCAATTTAATACAGCTTGAAAAACCTAATAAAATCTTTTAAGCAAGGGAAATGGTATGAAACCTTTGCTGCAGTTAGAGGGGACGATGGCCCTGTTTTGCTAAGAGATGAGCCGAACAAGTTTAATTCCAGTCTCTGATTATGAAAAATATGTGGATGGGCTGCTGCATTTGGGGACTTAAAGCCAACTGGATCACAACAGCATGTTTCTGAGCAACACGATGTGAAGCTCATTCACTTGCAAAGCAAATGGCATGTACAAGCCAAAAGCAGTCCCAGATCTCAGGGGAGTCACACAATACTTCAGTTTCACTTTACTGAAAAACTGTTTTAATTTGTAATGAGTGCAAATTTTGAATAAGTGAACAATAGATACATAATAATAATAACCTGGGAAAAAGCATGCCTTTTCTCTGCCAGTATTTTCAGTTATAATGGAACTTAATGAAGCACTGAATATAAAGCTATACTAAATATTTATTGCTATAGATTTCCATGAAAAAAAATTTTTTAATTTTTTTTTTTTAAAAAAAGGAATAAAATCCATAGTTAATAACAACTTTGAATAAATGGACCAGATACTGGTTTCTAATTTAAATCTTTACACAATTCTATCAGTATATCAGTCTTGCCAGCAGTTTAGGTAGGGAGTCCTTTCAACAGCTGGGCTGCATTGTGTCAATGTATGAAACACAAGATTCACTTCATTTGCTTTGGAAGGTTTCCATAAATATGTCCTTTCATTAAACACCTTCTCAGGCTGCACATTCTATGCCCTCTCTCTCATGAGAAGCATCCGAGAATTTCATTCAGTGTTTCTTTGCTCATTTACACCTGGTGAGAACAGGATTGAAAATACAATCAGGATTTTTGTCACTTTCCACTAATATCAATAGTTCTTTAAGCTATTCTCTCAGCAAAGTCCAAAGTGGCAAAGTTGCCATCCTACATCCCGCTCCAGCAAAGACTTGATTGCCTGGCAAGGTGAGGCTTACTGATGTTCAGTACTTTGGTGGCTGTGTTACAGGTATGTTCCTGTCCTCAGCTAAGTACAGTCCATATATGTGGTGGTTATTACGTGACTGCAGCTCCCATATTCATATCAAAATTCCCTTTTATAATGCACGTTCTCAATGTAACACAATTTACAATGCAAATGGAACATAAGGCATTGAGTGCTTCCTAACAAAATGCTTTATTTTTTATTACATTGGAAGGTACCAGCAGATACAGGGGAAATAGAATGAGGTATCTCTCCCTAAAAAGCTGTGATCTTCTGAAATCTTTTACTTTCTCTTTGGAAGTAAATTTGTTAGGAAAACATGTCAAGGCCACCGACTTTTAAAATGAATTTTGTACTTCTGTATCCTTGAAATGCTTTAAAAATGTTTACTTGATTAAAAACTGACCACTCAACCTTGTCAAATGCTTTTCCTTCATGTAAAGACAAAAGAATGCATTGAGCTAGTAAATTATAATAATCCCATAATCCTAACAGCATGTTTACAGAGTTTTCATGTTACTAATTGCCAAGGGAGTTAGCATTTAATTACTTAATATGACCTCATAAAAATATTTCTCTTTTGTCTTAGCCTTTTAGAATACACACTTATGCTTTTTTTTTTCAAATTACCTGAAAGACCCTAAATAACAAAAGAACTGTGTTTGTCCATTGTGATGAAAGATTCCATTTATCCATTACCCCTGAAATTTAAATCCAGTTTTAATTTGTTTTGCATGCTGAGATTCTGTGTGTTTGCTCTTTAACAATCGTTGTTGTTTATTTTGTGTTTATTTTGTTTTCTTTCAAAAATTGTTCAAGATTAATAAATACAACTTTTACACCTTTGGCAGCAGTCCAGATAATTTTATTGATTTTAATTATTGCAGGCCATAATAACATAAAGTTCACCCTTTCTTTCCTCCTCCTTGGACCCTTGCCCAAATTCGTGCCCAAGCCAAACTCAAAGTTAAGAAGGAGCTGCTGGAATAACATTTTAAAGATCAAGTCAAAATTCTTCAAGGTATAAACACACTGTCTGCCCCAATATTGTATCTTTGTTTATGCATGTACTTCATAGCCAATGCTATGAAATATCTTTCCACTTAAAATATGCAAAAGGTGAAAACATGTTAAAATGGTTGAAAAGGAAAATGAAGTCACAATGATACTTAGAAAAACTGTTTCCTGTACCATTTTGGAATACAGAATTCTGAAAAGCTGGAATTTAAAAGGAAGAAGAACAGGTTTGCTGATAACTGTTGTTAATTCTTGACATTTAATGAAAAAGTCCAAATTAAACAAAACAAAGCAATTCCCAGTCTCAAAAAAAAAAAAAAAATCAACACACAAACCCAAAAGCAAAACAAAACAAAAAAGCCCAAACCACCTTTCAGCACAGAATCATACCAAGGAAACATGCCACTGGATCTAACTCACAATTCTGTGCTCTGTGTATCTATTTTTGTGATAATCCCAAGTGCTCACCAGACTCTTCTTGGCAAAATACTTCTTAAGAAGTACACAGCCAAAAATTAGCTGTAGAGCTTGACCAAAACACCTAATGCTACAAGCAGTATTTGCTGAATATTTTCGGGTTAAAAAATAAAGGGAAAATACCTATTAAAAAAATCTTACTTATGCTCTTTGTATGTTTTTTATCTGTTTTGAAATCAACTCGACTTAGAAATTGTGTTTTAAAGACAAGAATTTTATGCTAAAGAGTTTAAATTCAATTTGTAAATTCTTTTGTTGTTGTTGCTGTTGTTTGGTTGGTTGGTCACAGAGGTGCAAATTCTGTTGTTCACACAGTTCAACTACCCACATGTTGCAGGGAATGCTTCAGGCAAACCCAACAGTGCCTCCAGTTCAGAACACCTTTGATTTCATCTGCAAGGCAGGAGCTAGTCATAGTCACCAAGGGGTAAATATTATTCTCTCTGCAGTACACTCAAAAATTATTTGAGTTAAATTGAGGAGTAAAAGAAATTTTTCATTTCGAAAGCTAACCCTAGATCAATGTCAATAAACCTTAGTACATTCAGCATTTGGGGGTGAATGTTCATTATAGCTAATACTAATAATTGCAGGCTGTTTATGTATAAACAACAGTTGATCCCAAACTCTTAATAGACCTTCTAATTAAAATGTATCACAAACTGACCTTTTAATTACCTTTTCCAAAAGACATAGGACAAAAATGGCAATTCAAATACTATCCCTTCTAGCTACGAAGTAATTTGGGAAAAACATTTTTGCAACTCCTGCAACACAATGCTGAAGTGGGCTATTATCTGACAAAACTATGTTAAAATTATTTTTATTTTAAAAATTTCTTCCCTTCTTTGGAAAAAACCTTCTCAGCATTTCAAATTTCAGCTGGCCATGTTGTCACTACTTTGCAATTTCTACCATCTCTCTGCCTTGAGGCAAAGCAAAATTATCGGGTCTCATCATAGTATCTGTAGCACAGACATTTCTCTGTGTCTCCAGATAGCAGGGATTTGGGCCACCTTTATAGAATCATAGAATCATAGAATGGTAAGGTTGGAAGGGACCTCAAGGATCATCTAGTTCCAACCCCATGCCATAGGCAGGGACACCTCCCACTAGTACAGGTCACTCAAGGTCTCCTCCAACCTGACCTTGAAC
>VWZE01005599.1:45881-67398 GCA_013396675.1 Eubucco bourcierii | reverse complement strand
GAATTACACACAGTACTCCAGGTGGGGTCTGACGAGAGCAGAGTAAAGGGGCAAAATCCCCTCCCTTGCCCTGCTGGCCACGCTGTTCTTGATGCAGCCCAGGACTTGGTTGGCTGTCTGGGCTGCATGTACACACTGCAGTCTCATGTTGAGCTTTTCATCAACCCAGACATGAAATAATTATGAGCTAATAAGTCTTGAATATATTATGACATATATTTTCATAAAGAGGGGATGAGTGCTCCAGGAATATTTCCTGTGCGTCTCTGCAGGGGTGTGACGGGACTGGAGCAGCCCCTTTGTTCACTGTGTTCTCTCTTCACTGCAAGGAAGGAGGAGTGAGAGATGATGCCATCACCTTCCAATACTTCCTTAGAAGTCTGATTTATTGATTAGTAATGATTTTCTGCTCCACAGGAACACAGACCTGACAGAAATACAAACTATTGTTGTACCAGATCACCAGAGATTTAGAGAGTTCCTTTTTCCAAGGAGTATTGCACAGTGTGGGGGTCACAATCCGACAAAGAACCGCAGTACAAAGTTATATAACTTTCATTGCTGTAAAACTTCAAATCTAAACAAATAAATGTGCCCAATACAATATAGTTCTTTTTTATGTCTTGGGCAAGTCTGCAGTTTCCATGGTTACCAAAGGGCAGCCTAGTAGAGAAACTATCCACATTTTCTTTCAATAGATATTTTTTTTAAGACTAGCCTTTTAAAAAGTTAGTACAGAATCAATCTATTGTAATACATATCCACGTCTCCTGATTGGGCTGTTTAGTTAGCAATTTATGCACAAAACAATTAACCAATTTTAAACAAATAACACAGGGAAATTTTGAATACTTCTAATTTAAAAATAGTATCTCCCAGAATTATACAGAAACAGTCAGGTTGGAAAAGACCCTCAGGATCACCAAGTCCAACCGATAATCCTACTCTAGAAGGTTCACCCTAAACCATATCCTCAAGCACCACATCCAAACAACTTTTAGACACATTCAGGTTTAGTTAACTCAAGCACCTCCCTGCCCTGCCCATTCCAATGCCTGACCACTATTTCTGTGAAAAACTTTTTCCTAATATCCAGTCTAATCCTACTCAGCCACAGTTTAAGGCCATTCCCTCTTCTTCTATCACTATTTACCTGTGAGAAGAGACCATTCAGCTGCCTCTCCACAACGTCCTTTTACATAGCTAGCAGCAACAAGGTCTCCCCTCAACCTCCTCTTTTTGAAGCTAAACAGCCCCATCTCCTTCAGTTGCTGCTAACATATGTAGTTTTGATGCACATTTCGCTCCAGTGTGTAACACCTTTTAGAATTGTTTAAAAAAAACCCTCAGACCATTATTTTAAGCCCATCAAAATTACACTTTTAGAACTATCTCTGTCTGCCAGTATCAATGTTTTATTTCCATTGCTTATGGCCAGCAAATGTAATTGCCTGCATTATTTATAGCCTCAAAAGTCCAAGCTAGGTGGCATTCTTTCTGAATAATGAGAAAAACCCAGAACTCAAAGCTGAAGTCCTTAAATGATTTGCACCTCCTTCCTCCCAGTTCTTATCTAGGTCTTTGGCAATGATAGTTGGTCTCCTAAGTGTCTAGATCACTTTAAATTGCATGATTGCAACAACTGTCTGAGGCTGGGCTGAAGATTTCACCTTTAGTCTGTTTTGTTTCTTTCTGTTACAGAAAAACTGAGATGAATAAATAGTGTCATTTATTTCTGTGGGAAGGTCTCAGTCAAGAAAAGTTACTTAACCTTATCTACAAAAACTACCCATCAGCGAAAATTGGTTATGTTTGAATCTAACTTAATTCAACATAGACTTGTCAAAGATATTTTTCACAATTATTTCCTAAGATGGTATTTAATCAGATTCAAGAAGTTAACCCAAAACAACATTGGCTGTTAGTTAGTCCAGTTCATCTCAACTAGGTTAGAATCATAGAATGACCTAGATGGGAAGGGACCTGGAAAAAAGATATGATCCAACCATTTGTGAGAAGGTGAGCCGAGATGAGAGCATTCAGCACCAAATGCAACTTTAAAACCTCCACTCCACTGCGTCCCTGTGGAGGTTGTTCCAGGGAACAATTATTTTCACTGTAAAAAATTCTGTTCTGACATAAAAATGAAACCTCTCTTGATATACCTTGTATCTGTTGCCTTTTATCCTCTTCATGTGCCTCTCTGTGAAGAGAGAGCCTCCAACTTCTTTGCAACCATCTGAGCTTTTGTTTTCTTCAGTGAGAAAAGAACCCCCCAGGGAAAGTTCTCCAGCCCTGTGATCATCTTTGTGGTCTTCCTTTGGATCTTTTCCAGTTTGTCCACTCCTGTTTTTCATTGTGGGGACCAGAACTGTACATAGGACTCCATATACAGCCTGGTAAAAACTGAGCAGAGTGAGATATTGCATCTCTGTCTCTGCTATGCATGGTCCCTGCAGATGCAAATCAGGATTCTGCCTTGCCTTTGTTGCTGCAGTTGTGCACTGCTGACTCATGCTCAGTTTTTTTGTTAGAACAAGGTTCAGAAGAGTTGTAAGTGTTTTTGGGAAAAATAATTTGAATAGCCACTGTAACAGTGGCTGCATTTTTCCAATGCAGACTTTTTCACTGCTTTTCCAAGGTTTCCTTTTAGTAGCCACACATCCTGGCTAGATCTGGCTGGCATTTGCTATTCCTACTCAACATACTGGTGAGGACTGTAGAATTTGTAACCTTCTAATCTTCTCTCTCCAATGTACTGAAAAGGAGAAGGCTGGCACACAGATAACCTTTGGATTAACTCATTCCATTGAAGTCATACAGATAGTTCACCTATTGCTATGAAGGAAACAGATCCATACAGATCACTTACAGTGGGGCCATCTGTCCTTAAAACAGATTAAATTATTATCTGAAAGTTTGTTGTCATACTTTGACCTACATAGAAGAAACCTCAAATACTTTCTGTATACCTTCCTCTATTTTAACCAAACACAGCTATGTGTTCTGTTTTGTTCCCAAGATGTATTTTCCAAGTACTCTTTCTTCTGGTAAAGATCAAGAGATTTTACAGAACTAGATTAGCAGAATTAGGAAATGAAATCTAGTTTTAGGGATCGTTAAGATTTAACTTTGAAATATTTTGGAATTGTCACCAAACTGTATTAAAGTGTGGTGGATGAACCTTGGCTGGGTGTGTGTTTAGCTGTCCTGTTGAACCAGAACCTTACTATATCAACAGCAATGTTACCTGTGACCATGCAGGATGATCATTGTACTGTTTTACCAGTAAAAAAAAAAATCTCAACACTATTGATGTTTAGTACATCTTTTCATTAAATGTGGATACCAGAGATTATCAAGACCATTCAAAAATTTACTTCCAAAATGCTTTGAGATGGTCCATTTGTATCTTAGTATCTGCTCTCTCCAGATGTTTTGGAGCTCCCATTCAAACAGGGGACCGGAGCATCTCTCTTATGAGGAGACGCTGAGAGAGCTGCAGCTCTTTAGCCTGGTGAAGTCTGAGAGGGGATCTTCTAAATGTATACAAATATCTAAAGTGTGCAGGTAGTGAGGACAGGGCTGAGATCTTTCCACCAGTGCTCAGTAGTAGGACAAGGGGCAATAGGTATAAAGTAGAACACAGGAGGTTTTCCTTGAACGTTTTTTTTTTTTCAGGGTGGTGGAGCACTGGAACAGGCTACCCAGAGAGCGTCTGGAGTGTCCTCTGGTGACTTTCAAAACCTGCCTGGTTGTGTTCCTGTGCAGCCTGGTTCAGGCATACCTGCATTAGCAGGGCGATTTGATTAGATGATCACCAGAGGTCCTTTCCAACTCCTACCATTCTGTGATTCTGTGATCTACAGTACACTAGATTCCAGGTTTGATTTCCCAACATATTTTTTTTCTTTTTGTATTTATTATTTTCCTTTGTCCTCAGATGTCCATTTGAAAAAAAAAAATTCACCTTCCCTCAAGAGCTCAGAGTGCTTTGTAGCTTCTTACAGAGTTGTTCATGGTTTACCAGGGAAACAAATTCAGGTCCTGCCTCAACCCCAGCTTAGTTTTGGTAAGTCAGTCCAGAAGATGTGCCCCAAATCAGATGAAACACTGTTTCATCAAGTTAAGCATAGTAAGGCGTTCTTCACTTCTAGCTGGACTCCTCTTTCATGCCTCAGCACTACATCTTTACATCTTTTAAATCCCTCCAGGGATGATGACTCAACCACTCTCCTAGGGAGCTTATTCCAATGCTTAACAATCCTTTCAGTAAAGATTTTTTTTCCTAATAGCCAATGTAAACCTCCCCTCCTTCTCTTGTCCTATCACTTGTGACTTGGGAGAGGAAATCAAGAACCTAGGATATACTTTCTCAGACCATTTGGTGTTATGCATCATTATTTACATGATTTATATACATTCCTATGATATATGGGTCCTGCCCTCTTTCCAGTTCTGCAAGACCACATGCCGAATTCAGCTGTCCAGCTTGGTGATGCTACTATCTCTGTCAGGCATATGAAACTGGAAAATTAATTAATATTGTGCAAGAACCAAAATGTATATTTTCCAGATACAACCACCTGTATCCCTCATAACATGGCATGCACAGATACACACATCTTACAGTGATCATTGCGTCACCTTGCTGAGCCATGACCTACACAGCATTGCAGACCCTACTTCAGTATCATCTGGTCAGAAAGAGCATAGGGAGGTGTTTCAGCAGCTCCTATTGGAGTAGCCCTTTCTTACAGTTGTTTCTGAGCTCCTTTTCATCCCATTTCATTCATTTAAAGCCTCTGAAATAAAGCAAATATTCAGGAATTGCACTTGATAGAGCTTAATGCAGCCACACAGGCAGTCTTCATCTATTTTCTTGCTGCATCATGTTACAAATTAACATATTATTTGATGCCTACTATTTCCTCTGCTTTTCATGTTATTCTGATATTCATTTGTTATCACAGGTGATTTTCAGGGAGGTCTGCTGGTTTGCCTTTCTCTAATAAGAATTCTGAACACTCATTTACTGAACATATTAATACTTCTGTATTCTCATGTCATTTTTACTTTCCTCTCTAACATTAAGAAAGGCGCAGAGTTTGGTATCACCTTCACATTAAATTAATGTGATTTGTATTTTATGACTAAGCTTCCCTGGTTTGCAGTTGATGCAATCACACTGAGTGCACATTACAGTTAATATTTTAACAGACTATGTACTAATTCTAATACTTACTAAACTGTCCCCTGCCTTTTCTAAACCAGTGAATGCGTAGGTGTACAGATGTATTTACTCAGTGTTCCCAAGTCTTCAATTTTGTCCAAAATAGATCTTTTTATTCCGATCTTTATTAGCTTTGGGTGTCTTAACCTTCATTATCATCATGTGTATCTAAATGGAGAGCACCTTAACTCAAATGTTTTGCTAGCTACTTTAAAATGTAGCCAGATGGCCAAATCAAGGACAGAAGTATGAAGTTTAATTTTTACAGGAACTAACTATTCACTGTGTATTTTGTGGGTGTAGAAGCTACATCCCCATAGAATTTTGTTCTGCACAAACAGCTTCTCTGCTGTCACGGAAGCTTGTCTCAAACAGACTTCTCTGCTCCTCTTTCTTTGTATTCAGGCATCTGTGACAGTCTACTCCTGCAACAGTACACTACAATTCTGACACTGTTTGGCTGCCTAAACTTCACCTGTGTGAACTCAAAGTTGTTGCTTCATGGCTAAGTTTTTGCAAACAAAAGTGAAGCAACTGCTACCTAAAAAAGCAGAGGCTTTGCAGCTCCCACAACACTTGTGCCCTCATGTGAGTGGCCCGTGATCTGCCCTGGTTGGAGAACACCTCTACCAACCACTCCTATGCTGGAATGAAGAGGAATTCAGGAATAAAAGGCAGCAACACCCACAACCAAGAAGACATCAAGCACACAGGATGCTGCTGGAACCTGAAGTGGTAATACTTTTCTCCTCTTACCCCATTCTTCTCTTCACTATTCTCTCTCACTCTCATGTTTTTCCTCTCTATCTGGCACATACTAGCTAACATCCTCACCTGGCTTAAGAACCACGAACCACCACAGGATCAAAGTGATCTGCCCTAATATGTAATCAATAAATTGCCAATCCTTCCAGTCATTTCATGCCAGTTTGCTTCACTCACTCCTTAAAGAACCTCCCATGAACCTTTCCTCTGAGGTTGGGTCATGACAGCGGGAGGGATCTTATGTCACTGTTTGCTTCAACAAAATATAGATTTCAAAATCAAAATGACACCTCATAATACAGTTAAAAATTAAAACAAGCAATATGCTCATTGCCCTAAATGCTAGGATTTCTATTATCTCATTTTGAATACTCAGTTATGTGAAACTGCTCTGGCTGGTTTTCAGCCACTTGGAAATATCCCCATTACATCCATCCTGCCAGTAAAGCAGCTAAAAAAACCTGCCATGTAACCTCTCCAACACAGAGATATTTCCAGCATGCCTGGCAACATAACACATACTTCTTAATAATTGCATTAGGATGTTCTTTTTTTTTTTTTCTTCTAAAACCAGAGAATATACTGCATGTATCCAGCACTGAGATCTGCAGAGTATTAATTGCTTTCTGCCCACTAAAGAAGGCTACTATACTTGTTCCTAGAGTTCTCCAAACTGCAAATCAGGACTAATTTCATGTGACAACAAACTACCTACTAAAAGGACTCTAAATGAAAATCTTCTCTTGGTATCCAAGGTACCTCCAAAATTATGTGCTATGGGGTATTGCACCCCTTTTTTTGGACACCACTTCCCACACAACATCATGCAGTAGAGAATCCTTGTATGTATACTTGTCTTACACAGGGTCAATTGTAAAGGGCTTCCTTAGGATGTGGGGTCCTCTGGAGAGAGGCTGGGACCCTGTGGAGAGAATCCTTTCCTTTAGTTCTCCTGTAAACTATGAGTTGGTTCAGTTTAGAGCTGCATTATGAAAATTGTCATGCAGATCCAAAACATCTAGAAGGCTTGAAATCAATTGCATGCATCACTTTTCGAGCACAATCATGTGAGGATGTAGTACAACTAATCGATGATCAGGACAAAAGGTAAGTTCTGCCCTCATATTATACATGGCAGCACTCATTTTTAACGTCCATAGATTGTTTATGTAGGAGTATAGTTGAAGGCCAAGTTATGTCCCCTCTGGTAAATTAATTTATAATCTCATGTATTTAAGCCTTATGTATTTAGATTTCTGTAAGGATTTCAGAGCAGAATGCTTCTTTGGTGACAGACATAGCGCTGCAAAGAGAGACTTTCTAGGATCCTTTATTCAGTAAAGGAAAACAAACCATTTGAACTCTGCTCAGAGATTTCCATTAGCAACTTACCACAATTAAAGAGCCAAGAGCAGAAAGTGTCTTCAAGATTTTTCAAAGTGGCTCAGAAAATTGGAGATGGAACAAACTCTGGGAATCCTACCCAGATCGAAAATCTGTGCAGGAGAGTAGAAATTTCAAGTATTTTACCTCCAGGCATTTTTGTGAGATCTACCCAATTTCCTGCTGAATCGTGAAAAATAACTATTTTGTTTGTTTGTTTTTTCTGCTAAGTTTAAAAGGAAACCTGGAGAAGAGAAGGCTGGGAGGGGAGTTGTGTTATCAATGTGTACTGACAGCTGCTGGGAGGCAGTTTAAATCAGGTAGCCAGAAATCACATGGTAGTGCCCAGTTACAGCAAAGAGCCAATGGATACAAATAACAACATGATAAAGTCCATCTGAATACAAGAAAACTTTTTTTTTTTTTCCCCTTAATATGAGAGTGACTGAACACTGGAACAGGTTGTACAGTCTCCATCAGTGGAGGTAATTAAAACCCCAAATAATACAGTCCTGAGCAACCTCGACTAGCCAACTCTGCCTGAGCAGGGTGGGAAAGGACTAAAAGACCACAAGAGGTCCTTTACAACCTCTGCCACTCCATGATTCTCTGATTCTCTGAAACCTGTCTTTGGAATAAGCATCTTCTTCCATGTAACTTCTTATTCTGTACTGAACACAATGCTGGGTTTGAAGTAAACTCCAAAAGTCTACAAGGAAGGAGTGAGATATTTAAGTCATTTAGGGACTTGCTTTATCAGCCTTTTAAATCTTTATTTTTGGCAATTTATGATAACAGTTTTAAATCTAAAAGATTCTGTTTCTAGTGAACATTTTAATTAGCCCAATACCAATTTCAGTATCTGCATCAGATTGTCAAATATGTCTGTGCTTTAATGCTTCTTTGATTCACAGTTTTTAATGATGAGTTCCTTTGATCTGCAGGCTCACATTTCATTATACTTATAATGAGACCATGAATTATAATTTTTAGGGTGATTCCACTGTGTTCACTGAAGCTGGATTCCACAACTCTTACTCATTTTGTAACTAAGTGTTACTTATTCAGTAGGAATTCCTAGTTATTAACATGGAGTGTATTTACCTTTTTTTCTGATTTTTTTTTTTCAATCTCTAACTCTACAAACCAGAAAATTCCTTTATCCTTAAGCCTTAGAAGTAAGGTAATTTGTATAGCCATAATTTATCAGTTGCCTTAGTGTTTTGTTCATCTGATGTTGATGGATGTACTGTCTCAGGTCAGGCTGTTGTCTCTTGCAATGATCTCTCTCTCCCTCTCTCATTTCTAGTGGCAACTGTAAACTACTTCTATAATAGAACTTATTGCACCTCTAATACAATTGTAATGTTCCAATATATTTATTATCTCTTCACACCACTCTTGAATAACGTTTTTTTTTCATCCTAAGATAACAGATGGTCATAGGGAAAGATATTTACTTTATACTTAAGCATATTTTTTTGTCTAAGCATAATTTTTTTTCCTAAGCATATTTTTTTTTTCCAACATAGATGGAAGTAAAAGGAAAAGGATGTACTAGAGCTGGTCTTATCCTGGCTGAAATGTTATTCATCAGGCCCACATAAAATAATCATTTTCTAAAGACCAGTGATCTGAAGCTGCCTATAGCCTTGAAATAGTCCCTCAAGGATAAGTTCTTGAGTTGTTACTCCTTAGGGTAATGTATAAGTAATGCTGATTTTATCTCTTTAACTCTGCTGCAAAACATCATCTACAAGAAACTGTTATTCATAGGTTCAGAAATATCTTTAAATTACTTTGCTTTTTTTTTTTTTTGTTATTGTTTTCAGAATTTGCCAGATTAGCTTAAAATTAATCTAGTTGCTATGGCACAAAAATTGAGGCATTTGGTTCATGTCCTGAAGAGCAACGTTAGGGTTTAGTACAGATAGCACTTCTTTTGTAGGGCCTTGCCCTGAGCCTGCTCTGTATTCTGAGATCTCTGAGTATGTGTCTAAAATTAAACCAATCTTTGACACTTGAACTTGGATGTTGTGCTTCATAATGGCAGAAGTACTCTGCAGACATATAATTTCCTTCTGTTTCTTTGGCTCTGCAGCACAGCCCTGCAACCTAATGAGAGAATCCTACTTACCCCCAGGATGAGACTGGGCAGCACATCCCATCGTGGGGCACACAGGAGGCTGTGGTCCGCGGTGACCATGGTTTGCCTGCAAAGAGCACTTTGCTCTCATTAGTATGGAGGCTTTCCAGTGTTTCCAAATGCTTCAGTGTTTAAAAAAAAAAAAAAAAAAAAAAAAAAAAAGGGAGAAGAAAAGAAAGCAGAGCTATTCTGTCACTTGACATGTGTTTTCCAGATCTGAATGCCACTTGCGATACCATGTGAGAAAAAAATTTCTCAGTGTTTCTTTCAATAAATCAGGTAGATCTAAGTCTCCATGTACTCATCTAATGGGAGATGTTAAGCTCAAAAAGCTGGCTACAGTAATCAATAGAAAAACCACCCCATCTATTGATGAACTGCATTGAGTCTTGAAGGAATTGTTTCCCAGGAATGTTTACAAGTAAGCCTGTAGTTTGCCTGCAGTAATTTGACTGATAACAACAGTATTAATAACAATATCCCGGTATTAGCTGCAGATCACATTTTTTTTTATTATTTGGAAACATTTTGCATATATTTTTATTTCATATCTTTTACAAAGAGGATCAGATGCAGTAGAAATGTATTATGCAGCAGGAAAGAGGTGTCAAAGGGTTAACACTGGAGTATCACCACCCCCCTCTCCAAATATCTGAGATTAGAAGCAAAATTTCGATGCAATTCTGTGGGACTTGCCTCATGCACACACAGAGCCTGAAACGAGTCACCTAGAAATCTGCCCAGCTAGACAAAGACTAAGACTCAACTGAACTAAATTCAGTTTTCAAGGTAGTGTGAATATTCAAAGGTAAATGAGTTTTGTTGACTTCAGTGAACAGTCACACAGCTAAAGCACTTTGAAACATGGAGTTTCAAATAACTTTATCTTTCACTGCACAATCATATAATTTTTCATTATATTCCTGTGCATTCCTTTCATGAGAATTATTACATTATCAAACAGAGCAGAAAAATGAAACACAGGAGCTACAGTTTCCTGCAAAAGAAGTGCTAGGTATAATAGTTTTCTCTTTATCACATTCACTTTCCCAGGCAGCCTGCCAGCTCTTGTTTTTGAACAAAGCAAGCTCTGGAAAGATTTCAGAATCTGAAAATATCTTTTTTTCAAGCAAATTGATTTGTTTAAACTTTTTTGGAACATTATCTACTGCATTAACAATAATCCACTTTCAGGTGTACTTACAAGCATCCCATTAGGTTGTACTTAATAACTAGGTGTTTGGTAAATGATCTAATTGGTCACAGATGTATAATGCTACTATTCTTTTAACCATTACACAAGTGCTGTATCAGAGTTCTCCAATGGGAAAAAAAAAAAAAAGAAAGAAAAAGCAACTTTGAACAAACTTTCTTCTTTTTGCCAGTTTTGATCTGCTTGGGTCTTTATGGAGGCTACTGCATTCACATACATGATGCTACTTTATTGAAATATTTTTAGAGAGTGAAATTCTCATTAATAGCTCTCAGCATTGACTTATTTCTATTCATTATCTATATTAATGAATAAATTATATATACTTCCTTGATAGGATCAGTTTTTAGTTTATCTATTTATATGTGAGGAAACAAAGGCTGCAGAAAGCACTGTAGAACATCCTGTCATAGGTTTAGATATCTCATTGCAGCAAAGCACAAAGTGCCCTAGGCAGGCTGGGTATTTTAATTGGTTGTACTAGAGATGAATGGCAAAATATTCCCAGACCCATCTAAAATTCTTGGCCTCCTCACTTTTCTTTTTCACTGAAGCATCCAAATCTGTTCTTTGTTCACACAAGACAGATGTCAATGCAGCGACAAGGTAAATGAGCTGAAACCACCTCACATTTTCAGAAGCATCCCCCAGATTACTGGCTAGTTTTATCTGAAGCTGGTAAAACAGCAGAGAGTCATCTCTGTTTAGGAAGACTCCATTATGGTGTCTGAATGATCCCTTAGATAAGGCTAGTATGAAATTTATGTAGGTTTGTCTGCACATCTTGGATTACCTTATTATTCTTACTTTTGATTGGTCTGTAGTAGAATTTCTGAAGTAACAATATCATGATTATGTCTTGAATTGCAAAAGTTCTAAGAGTTCTCCCTAAGAACATGCCTAGCCAACTTCAAGAGTGATTGACAGCTGTGTCAACATAAGATTAAACATTAAACAATCTGTTTCTTCAACACAATGCAGTATAATTTTTAATTGCAGAAATTATTAGAGATTGCTTGGAGCAATGAGGAAATACTTAGTTCTTGTTCTACAGCAAAACAGGTGATAGTCATCATATACTATGTGATAGAAGGGTTTCCTAAAATGCGTGTTCAGAGGATGTATCTCCTGGTGATTTGGATTTGTAAAGGCAGAATGCTGAGAAAAGAGATGCTTGAGCTTAGGAAGGATTTGCTTATCAGGCAGATGCTCAAACCCAATCAGGTTCTACCTGTCATTTTGTGAATGTTTTTTACATGTGCATGGGATTTCTGTGGCAAGGTTTTGGTAGCCATGTGGCTACAGGGGTGGTCCATGAGAAGCTTCCCCCATGCTCAATAGAGCCAGTGCCAGCCAGCCCCAAGCCAAAGCTGAGCCCATCAGCATCGGTAGTAGTTCCTCTGTGATAACATATTTTAAAATGGACAAAAACTGCTGCACAGGAGCAGCTGGAGAACAAGAGTGAGGTATGTGAGAGAAACAACTCTGTAGACACCAAAACCAGTGAAGAAGGAGGTTGAGGACCTGTTCCAGGCACTGGAGCAGAGATTACTTCGAAGCCCATCATAAGGCAGACTGTCCCTCTAAAGCCCACAGAGATAATAGTGAAGTAGATATTCACCTGCAGATCACTGAAGGACTCCACCCCAGAGCAAGTTGAGGCATCCAAAGGAAGGCTGTGACCCCATGAGAAGTCTATGCTGGAGCAGGCTCCTGGCAGAACCTGTGTACCCGAGATTGAAACCGGCACTGGAGCAGGCTTGCTGGCAGGATTTGTAACCCTGTGGAAAGGACCCACAATGGAGCAGTTCATGAGAACAACAGCCTGTGGGAAAGACTCATGTTGCAGAATTTCATGGAGGGCTGCCTCCAGTGGGTGGGACACCACACTGGAACAGGAAGACAATATGAAGAGTCCTCTTCCACGGAGAGGAAGAAGCCGCAGAAACAATGAGTGATGAACTCACTGCAACCCTGTTCACCATGCCCCTGTGCTGCTGGGGGGGGAAGAGGGTAGAGAAAATTGGGTGTGAAGAATGAAGGAGTTGTGGGAAGGTTTTTCTGGGAGTTGTGAGAAGTGGCTTTTTTTCTCATTACCCTGTTTTGATTTGATTGGTAAAAAGTTAATTTTTCCCCAAGTCAAGTCTGAATTGCCTGTGCCAGTAATTGCAGAGTGATCTCCCTGTCTTTATCTCCATTCACGAGCCTTTCATTGTATTTTCAGTCCCCTGTTCAGTTGGGGAGGGGAGTGAGAGAGTAGCTTTTGCAGGCACCTGGCATCCAGCCAGGGTTGACCCACCACAACATGACTGCACAGCATGATGATTCGAATGCCAGGCAAATAGACATCTTACAGTCAACATTAAAGATCATTGCCTGGATTTAAGGCCCTCACTTTGTATTTTGATAACTTCACTCAAAGATGCATTGTTAACTTTCATGTTTGCACTTGAAAGCATTGCATTTCATTTGTTAAGGGAAAAGTAAAAAAAAATAACTTAAAATAATCTTTTTAGATCACTTAGGAAAAAAAAATGTGCATATTTAAAGGATTAAATGATACTTTCTTTATTCTGTGTTTGAATTAAGGTTTGTTGTTTGCTTTTGTTTGTTTGTTTGTTTTTTAACAAGGAGAAAGCCTTTCCTTCCACAGAGTAATTCCTATGGTCTCATCAGTGCCATTTAAATGGACAAGTGCATTAAATAAAGCAGGATATTAAAAACCTATGTTTTATTTTTGAAGAAGCTGTTTTTATCACTGGGTGACAGGCTGGTTTCATGGAAATGACTGGTATTTCCACCACCTGATTGGCAGGTCCACAGGAATCTCAGAAAAAGTAGAGCAACCTCAGAGATGAAATCACACAGCAGAGACAGAGCTCAGTGACCCACTCATCCTGAGGTGATGATGGGCTGTGGCAATGCTGCTTGAATCTGACTGAGGGTTATGTCTCTGGGTAAGGCTGAAGGTTTTCTAGGTTTGGGAGACTCTTGGACACAACCTGTGAGATATACTGCTTCCCTTGCAATGCAAAATGTGAGTTTAAACAGCTTTAAAAGGCCTAGAGTAAGGAGTATCAGGCTTCCTGTGCCTGTTTCTGCTGACAATCTTTTTTTATGGCTTCTTTTACATCTTTTCTATAGGCGGAAAAAATAGGGAGATAGAAAAGACTCCTGCATCTGTAGGATTGTCGCTGCTGTGCACTGAAGAGGTTTTCTATGTTGGTGGGTATCTTTCTGCTTTCTCATAGTTGCAAAGCCATCTGATACCACTTCTTTTTCTATGCATGGAAGTTTGGTTTAGTTTGGTTTGGATTGATTTGTTTGTTTGTTTGTTTGTTTTGTTGTTTGGAATTTGGTTTGGTTTGGGGATTTTTGAGGTTGGTTTGTTTAGGATTTGGGGGTTTATCCTTATCTAAACCATTTAATAATTAATAACTTGTGTCAGGTTCCTTTTATTTTCATATTATCCTTCTACTTTTGAAATATATCATTTAACTTTCTCTATGTGATCCCTGAACTTGGGACCTTAGGCTAATACTCACCTTCAAAGGACGCTTACACTGCCACTGAGTGACATAATTAAGCATTTCATAATTATTTTCTCTGACCATGCTTAAAGGCTTCACCACTCTTCTCATCCATTTAGTCAATGAATGAGCAGAAGAAAAAATCAAGTGGCATAAAATATCGCCCATAATTTTGACTAAAGAGAACAACACTTAAGTTGTTCTGCTCTGAATGGCAGGAGTATAATTTTCTTCACATTTAGACTTCATATGGAGCAAATCAGCATACCTGGGCAGCAGAAGATGAAGCATCAGTAAGAATACAAGAAATAATTCCCTCACAAGGAGCACAGATAAAACAAAGTCACTCTCTACACATTATAATTTACACAGGGAAATTTAAACCTTCATTTTTTCAATGCAGGTCAGGAATAAGAAGAGCACGGGGATATGTTTTTAATCCTAAATACTTATTAAGGCCTAAAAAAAGCATTTTAGACTACACTGTAAAAGTGCATCGGGCCAACAGAATAGCATGACAGTGATTATGGAGGAATAAAATGCTACTCAGAAATCCAGCTGACAAAAAATGTTTCTGCCTTTGTTTAGTATTCACCTGAAAACAAGATCCATTAATGTGAGGAACAAATAAATGCTGTTCCATATTTCTTCTGTGGCTAGTAGTCATACAACCATTTCCATCAGTTCCTAATAGGTGGAAGCTGTTTGTTTTAAGCATGACTGCCAGTCAGTAAGGAGCTAAACTGCAGTTTTAGGGAAAGCAACAACTCAATGTGTGACCTTGGCAGGTCACTTGATTGCCACCCACTCACTATCAATCAGTCCTGCTGAAAAATGGAATGAATAACAGAGTCTCACTGAAAAATCACATTCTGTAAGTATTGACTTTTCATGGATAACAACATTACAGCATTTTTAAGAAGCAGGAAAAATATATCATTTCAATTTTGCTGATAGTCCCCCTGCTTTCACTCAGTATAAAAGACATATTTTTATATATATATCATTCTAAGAAGAGAAGAATGTAGCTGACAAACTCAGGTTATACCTATGCAAACACCTCATTTAACATTAGAGTAGGTCAACTGAGCAAAAGAGGTGGTGCTGAGCCTCCTAATCCCACATAACCTGTCCCTCAGGGATAATATCTGGCTAGATATAGTCTGTTCTCTTGGATTGAACGTTGTCACAAAGCATGCTGCTTGAAGCTGTCCAAAGGGCCAGTGTTGGTTCCTGCATCTCTGTGCATTTGTGGTTGCAGTGCATGTAATGCACCTGGGAGGGGACCTTCCTACTGTGTTTTCTACAAGAGAAATCCAGTTACCACGCACTGGAACTGCTGTACAAGTACTGAGACATAGGAAAAAAGGACACTCAGGGTTGCCCTTCAAGCTTACACTGTTTTTGTAATCCAAAGCTCTGATGGAGATGGAGCGACAGACACCCAAGTTGGAGGAAGGTCTCTGTAAGTACCTGCCTGAAATCTGAAAATAGAAACACTTTAACTCAGTGTGACAATACCACATCTGACATAACTGTAAATCTTAAAAGTCTGAGAGACACTAAAGTGAAGACACATACTAGTGCTAACAATGAATAAAGATTAAAGGAAAAAATGAAACTGATTAAGAAAAATTCCACAGACAGTAATACTTTTGCTAAAATGCTTTCCAATTTCTCGCATACAGCCAGCTAGAGCTGAGGGCTGCCAGGCTCCACAAGTGGGGAGAGGAGGTTGGTAAGAAAACATATTTCACAGTTAATTCCTACAGTCACATTTCTTTCATATGATCCCTAGCTAAAGAGATACATAGACCCTACCACCTCTCCTCTGGTCTGCCTTCCTTCCTTCTATCACTTCACAGCAGGATAATGGAGGTGATTCTGCCCCTTTACTCTGCTCTTGTCAGACCCCATCTGAAGTACTGCGTACAGTTCTGGAGCCCCCAGCACAGGAAGGACATGGAAGTGTTGGAGCGGGTCCAGAGGAGGGCCACGAAGATGATCAGAGGGCTGGAGCAGCTCTCCTATGAGGACAGGCTGAGAGAGTTGGGGCTCTTCAGCCTGGAAAAGAGAAGGCTTCGAGGGGACCTGATAGTAGCCTTCCAGTATCTGAAGGGGGCCTACAGGAAGGCTGGGGAGGGACTATTTACAAGGTCTTGCAATGCTAGGACAAGGGGCAATGGGCTTAAACTGGCAGAGGGAAGATTTAGACTGGATGTTAGAAGGAAGTTCTTTCCAGTGACAGTGGTGAGACACTGGAACAGGTTGCCCAGGGAGGTTGTGGCTGCTCCCTCCCTGGAGGTGTTCAAGGCCAGGTTGGATGAGGCCTTGAGTAACCTGTACTAGTGGGAGGTGTCCCTGCCTATGGCAGGGGGTTGGAACTAGATGATCCTTGAGGTCCCTTCCAACCTTACCATTCTATGATTCTATGCTAATTTATAATAAAACAAATGTTGACAATTTTTGGCCGAACCAGCAAGTGAAAATGTTACAAGCTGATATGCTGTAAATTTTTTTTTTTTTTTTTTTTTTTACTAATTTGAAACAAAAGTGTGAAATGGTAAATCAGCAACATGTGCAGTGAAAGTATATCGATAAGTACATAAAGAAAGCTGTTTCTGAAAACTTTTAGCCATTTTACAGTTGAAAATAGAGGAAGTGCAAATGAGTAGTTCTTCATTGTATACAAAAGGAACCAACTACAAAAGCTTCATGTTACATAAGTGGCATTCTTTACATCCTGAATAAATAGTTCAAAAATACCTAAATTACTAACATGAAAGTCAGAGGTAATTAACCTTCTTCATTTCTTCCAAGCTTTTGAAAATACTTAAGGATTCAGGCTAGAATTTTTATAAGCTTGGAACTCACTCCCGGAGCTAGATTTTCAGAAGAGGTTAACATTCACCCCCCACTAAAATGCTAGACAAAACAGACATATTTCAGGAGTTCAAGAGGACAAGAAGTCAAGATCTGCCAGAGCTTTCAGAGGTTATTTGAAATAGTGGCAAACATTTCTCCATCACTGTAATTAAAATAAAACAAGGAAAAAAGAAATTTGTTGAGAAGGTCAAGATTAAAGATAATCCTGGAAGGTTCTCAAAACTAAATGAGCACTTGCTTCACTTATCAATAAAGATAATGATGTTGAATCTGGGAGCAAAAGCAGGACAGATAATGAGAATGGAAATTACCTCAACTGAAGTGGAAGAAAAATCCCAAGATACTAGTGGAATTTAACCAAAGATAGCTGTCTTCCAAAACTTTCAAAGAGCTGTCATATACACTTGCAGATTCTGTAGCAAGGTTTATCTAACAATTTTTCACCTTATTTAACAAATGCTCACCACATTTAACAAAAAGGAAAATCCAGGTAGTTTGGTAGTGTGTTTCCCCTGATTTGTTTTGTGGCACTTAAAGGATTATGACTTCTTTGTCTTTTACTGCAGATTGCAACTCATTCTGTGGATGATTGGAATGGCTGGCATGGTGGCACATGGAGCCTTTCTGAAATAAACATCACCACACACTGTTGCCCAAAACTTACAGGCACTTGATAGTGTCGCCCAGGTAACCTGGTGTCTCACATCCATTATCTGCAAAGCCACATCCCAGATGTCTGGAGAGTACTAAAAGTAAGTCCCATACTTAAAAAGACAGACAAATGTGATCTGGGTCACTGCAGGACAAGAAACTTGGAGGACGTTAAAGAGTTAGATTAAGAGGAGGCTACAGTAGGCAAGTCCTGAAAAGGAGTATGCAAGCAGATTTCTTGAGGACTTCGCTGTGGCTTAGATCTCCGCCTGATCATTTTTAATGCTTCCACAAATTGAAAACTGCCACATCTTGTGCTGAAAATTTTGTTGGTGAAATAAACCAAAAAGGAGCAATTAGTACCAAGGGAGATCTTCACCACTTGCAACAGCAGCTCGAAGACTCTAAGGACAAGGATCACAGGGAATGACCGGGCTGCATATACTCAGATCTGTATTGATCGCCTTGGGCAGCCTCATTTCAACTACCTAAGAAGTCTGTTACCCAGAAGCTAATAAAAAGAGACAGAGGTATTTTCAGATGGCAATTCTGTTATGAACCTGTGCTGGAAGTGCTTATATCTCTGGAGATAAGTAAGAAGAAAATGTGCTGTAAGTTAGAAGATAAAGCAAGAAGAAGGCTTATAGAGAATGGAAGCGAGGACAGGGGACATGGGATGAGTACAAAGATACTGTTGGTGCAGCCAGAGCTGTGGTAAGGAAAGCTAAGGCACAGCTCGAATTGAATCTGGCCAGGGACATTAAAGGGAACAAGAAGAACTTCTACAGGTATATTAGTGAGAAGAGGAGAACTAGGGACAATGTGGGACCCTTACAGAAGGAAAATGGAGAGCTGCTGTCAAAGGACATGGACAAGGCTGAGGTGCTCAATGACTTCTTTGCCTCAGTCTTCAACAGCAAGGGCTCCAACCACAATGTCCAAGTTGCAGAGGGTAAAAGTGAGGTCTGGGAGCAGGCAGATCTGTCTACTATAGTAGAAGATCCTGTTTGTGAGCTCCTAAGAAACCTGAATGTGCACAAGTCCATGGGGCCTGATGAGATCCACCCACGGGTCCTGAGGGAACTGGCAGATGAAGTTGCCAAACCACTGTGCATCATATTTGAAAAGTCATGGCAGACTGGTGAAGTTCCTGCTGACTGGAGAAGGGCAAACATAACACCCATCTTCAAGAAGGGTAAAAAGAATGACCCTGGAAACTACAGACCAGTCAGCCTCACCTCTGTGCCTGGCAAGATCATGGAGCAGATCCTGCTGAAAGTCCTGCTAAGGCAAATGGAAAACAAAGCAGAGGTGATTGGTGGGAACCAGCATGGCTTCACCAAGGGCAGATCTTGCCTGACAAATTTAGTGGCTTTCTATGATGAAGTCACAGCGACAGTGGACAAGGGAAAGGCAGCTGATGTCATCTACCTGGACCTGAGTAAAGCATTTGACTCTGTCCCACATGACATCCTGGTCACCAAACTGGAAAAGCATGGACTTGATGGATGGACCACTCGCTGGATAAGGAATTGGCTGGATGGTCGAACCCAGAGAGTGGCGATCAACGGCACAATGTCCACCTGGAGACCAGTGACAAGTGGTGTCCCTCAGGGGTCAGTGCTGGGACCAGTGCTGTTTAACATCTTTGTCAGTGACATGGACAGAGGAATGGAGTGCACCCTCAGCAAGTTTGCAGATGACACCAAGCTGTGTGGCACAGTCGACTTGCTAGAGGGCAGGGATGCCATCCAGAGGGACCTGGACAGGCTGGAGAGTTGGGCCCAGGCCAACCTGATGAAATTCAATAAGGCCAAGTGTAAGGTCCTGCACCTGGGTAGGCACAATCCCAAGCACAAATACAGGCTGGGTGGTGAATGGCTGGAGAGCAGCCCTGAGGAAAAGGACCTTGGAGTCTGGGTTGATGAAAAGCTCAACATGAGCCTGCAGTGTGCACATGCAGCCCAGACAGCCAACCGAGTCCTAGGCTGCATCAAGAGAAGCGTGGCCAGCAGGGCAAGGGAGGTGATTCTGCCCCTTTACTCTGCTCTCGTCAGACCCCACCTGGAGTACTGTGTGCAGTTCTGGAACCCTCAGCACAGGAAGGACATGGAAGTGTTGGAGCGGGTCCAGAGGAGGGCCACAAAGATGATCAGAGGGCTGGAGCAGCTCTCCTATGAGGACAGGCTGAGGGAGTTGGGGCTCTTCAGCCTGGAGAAGAGAAGGCTTCGAGGGGACCTGATAGTAGCCTTCCAGTATCTGAAGGGGGCCTACAGGAAGGCTGGGGAAGGATTATTTACAAGGTCCTGCAATGACAGGACAAGGGGCAATGGGCTTAAACTGGCAGAGGGGAGATTTAGACTAGATGTTAGGAGGAAGTTCTTTACAGTAAGGGTGGTGAGGCACTGGAACAGGTTGCCCAGGGAGGTTGTGGATGCTCCCTCCCTGGATGTGTTCAAGGCCAGATTGGATGAGGCCTTGAGTAACCTGTACTAGTGGGAGGTGTCCCTGCCTATGGCAGGGGGTTGGAACTAGATGATCTTTGAGGTGTCCCTTCCAACCTTACCATTCTATGATTCTATGATTCTATAATGAATAGAGGTTACCGTGAAGGGATATAACAACAAAGTATGAGTACAAAACAACAAAAAACAGTACTAGGCAGTGTTAACTGTACAGGTAATGAAGCATCAGTGCTGTTGAGAAAGTGTTCATGGCACCTCATCTTTGGTATGGCTTATAGTGTTTGTCACCAATGCTCAAGAAAAGTGGCTTCTGTCTTGGAAAAGATTTATCATAGCATCACTAGGATCAGACAAGGTGTGAAAGGCTTTTCATGTCTGGCCTGACAAAATACAAAGAAAATATATGGCTGCTTATAAATATATGCTGTTAAATATGTTAAAACTGAGAGCAAATATAACTCTTTATGATAGAGAACAATACTTGCACAAGAACAACTGGGGGTAATGAACTAGACACATGTTTTAATGCTGAAGCTACTGAAGAAAAAAAATATTGTATATCCAGACCTGTCTAGAACAACTTTTCAGAAAGAGTAACAGGAACGAAACATTTTCACTTTTAGAACTGCATTAAGTAAGTTTATGAAGGATATTTCTGTGTCCTGTTTGCCTGCAAGGGCAGAGAACTGGCTGTCAGTGACTAAGGAGATCGTATCTTCAGTGTTAAGCTCTTTTGACTATCTTTCAGTGAACACAGGAATGACAGTTGCTGAAATATCTAAAATATCTATTCCAGATGGGTTGCTAAGCTGCTTTTAAAAAGCAGTCTATAATTTAAAAATAAAAGCCTGTATGTATTTGGATTTTGAATAAAGATCAGACAAAAATGACAGTGAAAGTATAAAACCTCCTGTGTATGAAGCTCATGATTTCTGACTGGATTTGCCATTCTGAGGGCCGTCTCTTATTCATACTTGGAAACAGAAGCAGTTTATCATGCCATTGCAGTAATCTCCCTATCAGATGTCCAGCCTGTGATCTGCTTTTGCAGAAGTGCATACCAGGAGGAAACTCTAGCTCCTTCAGTCTCTGGGAAATGAGTTTTGTAACCCAGGGCCTACGAAGTCTCCATCATTAACAACAGCACCTCTCTACTTGCCATGGTTTTTTTGCTCCAAAACAAAGCCCTGTGTTCTCCATGGTGTATGGCTATCATCTGAAAAAAAAAAAAAAAAAAAAAAAAAA
>VWZE01005599.1:9249-30132 GCA_013396675.1 Eubucco bourcierii | reverse complement strand
CTCTCCAGCCTGTCCAGGTCCCTCTGGATCCATCCCTGCCCTCTAGCAAGTTGACTGTGCCACACAGCTTGGTGTCATCTGCAAACTTGCTGAGGGTGCACTCCATTCCTCTGTCCATGTCACTGACAAAGATGTTAAACAGCACTGGTCCCAGCACTGACCCCTGAGGGACACCACTTGTCACTGGTCTCCAGGTGGACATTGTGCTGTTGATCACTGCTCTCTGGGTTCGATCATCCAGCCAATTCCTTATCCAGCGAGTGGTCCATCCATCAAGTCCATGTTTTTCCAGTTTGGTGACCAGGATGTCATGGGGGACAGAGTTAAATGCCTAAAAATGGGTTTAAAGTGGCAGAGGGGAGATTTAAACTGGATGTTAGGAGGAATTTCTTTACAGTGAAGGTGGTGAGACACTGGAACAGGTTGCCCAGGGAGGCTGTGGATGCTCCCTCCCTGGAGGTGTTGAAGGCCAGGCTGGATGAGGCCTTGAATAACCTGTACTAGTGGGAGGTGTCCCTGCCTATGGCAGGGGGTTGGAACTAGATGGTCTTTGAGGTCACTTCCAACCTAAACCATTCTATGAATCTATGATTCTATGGTTTTTTTTTCTGATACAGTCAGACATAAAAGTCCCTATTTTCACAGCGGTTTTGTTATATGATAATATCACAATTCCATTTTCCTCAGTTTTAGTCACCTAGATGATTGTACCTAAAGCCTTCTAGACCTATTACAACAAACCTGTCTATATTGCACATATAGATACATAACTGTATATCTTTTAATGTAAAAGTCGCTGTTGAATTTGGGCTGAAAATGGAGCTGAAGTTTCACAATGAAGTCCATTTTTCACTTCAGAAAGGATTTTTCAGACAAAGATTTTTTTTTCCATTTGAAATTATACAGACTACAGAGAAGTCATTGTGTACAGTTACCACGCACTAAGAGAATAAAGAGTCTTCAGTAAAAGCAAGAGCTATGACACTGTCCTGATGTTCTTGAATACTTCAGGTAAATCCTTTGAATAAAGCTGGTGGTCACATAGTCACAAAATGACTGAATAAAATATGTATAAGGCATAAGAATTTATTAGAATATTCTGAAGTCAATTACAGAGAAACTGTTTTACAGGATTTCCTTGTTAGCTGGAAATATTTGGGTCCTGAAGAACCTGATCAGCACACGTAAGGTCCATCAGGAAGGAAAAACCAGAACTTCTTCTTTGTTCCCTGGCAGACTTGGGAACTGTTCCACTGAGGAAAAGAGAATTGCTTACCAATAATAATGGTTTTGACAAATTCATTTATTATAATGGTGATTGTCTTCAATTGTTGTTTTCTTTAACTAGATGGCAATCCATGAAAATAAACCTTTCTTTGATGTCTTGAAGAATAATGCAAAGCAGAATCTAGGCAAAGAAGCCTTCCTATTTGTACACTTCAATTAACTACTTTACTTTAGAAGGCTTGACCCAAAATAATTTCTTTAAATACTAGCATTAATTAGCTTACAATATAGCACTAAGCCAAATTAATTGGAGGCATTTAATCTGAATTTCAGATTTAAACAAATTATTTTTCACCTTCTCTTGAACTAAGACAAAAGAAATAGTGTTAGAGCTTACGGTTAAAGAAGGGGGGAAAGAAAAAGAAAGAAGCAAAATATGAAAATAATTTCCTTCCTCTTCCTTAGCCTGCATCACTGAGTTCACCCATAGTCATGTTTCTCTGCCCTATGGGAGCTACCTGCATGGTGGATGGCAAACAAAGTATGCACTCCAGCTCTGATGCGGGCAAAATCGACCCTGAATGTACTCAGGGAGTATTACACATAACCACAAAACAGCTGCTTTTCATACTTGCACTGGATTCATGACTCCTTAGCAGTAGTCAAGTCCTTTCACCGGGCTGCAAATTACTTCATTACAATATTAGTAAATCCATTAGAATGTGGCAAATCCAGAGATCTGGGGGGTTGTAATATACAAGAAAATGGAAATAGTTTCCATACAACTGAACACAGCGGAAAATAAAATTCTGGGCTCTTGAACAGGTGAGTTTCATAATGTTATGTGAGTTTTATGTTAGATGAGCTTCACAACGCTAGTAGCCAACAATCTAAAACTCTTTGACTACAATAAGGATTTAAGGATGGTTATTATTTCATTGCCTTGAATTGTAAAGATTTAACATCTTGTTCTAGAACCGGATAATAGGACTGAAAATACTACTGAAAGGCAAAAACTTATATTTATCAATTACTTGTTCTCCTTCGAGGATGTAATCCTTATTAAGAAAGAAACTCGTAAGTGGAAAATAAATCCTTCGAAACAATTTTCATAGCTACTCTCACTAGAATCATTTAGACTAAATACTTTATTATACTGATGCAAATTATTTTTTATTATACAATGGATACTTTTAAGTAAAACCTTTTAATTTAAATAAATTTAGGAACCATCATAAAGCTTCAGGAATGTATGAGTGCCCTACACATAGGAAAGGAAAACCGGGATTCATATGTCATCAAAACTGAGGAAAAGGCATATAAATAAATGTTGTTTTACACACTGAATATAAGTACTGTGTAAGTATCTATGTGAAGTATAAGGGAAATGGGTTGGAGGAGATCACTGTAGTTTTCGAGCTTTTCTTGTGTTCATGCTTTAACGTGGATGTTTAATATTAATTACTGCTATTGGGTTTAGTTTCTAATTTTGCCATGAGAATAACCAAGGTCTCATATCACCTGTTCTGAAGAGCTTACAAAATAAAAGGTCTTGTTTATCATACACACTTGGCTCTATTTACCACAAAATGAAATGTTTAAGTCTTGATTTTTGTACCAAATGGTTCTCATTTCTTTTCTGTTAAGGACTGATACTCGTGGGAAGTAAAATAACCTTTTATGCCTCTTTTATTTCCTCAGATATTTTCTTCTTGTACGGCACATGGGGATAATATGAATTATGATAAACATAAAAATCACTGTCAACAATAATGTTTAATTCCAACACAGCAACTATTCCCCTAGTTCATTACAACATTTTTCAGTATTCCTGCTATATGATTTCAATACAAGTCTGCCAAGAATCAGTCAATCTATATTCTAAGTCTACTGTATTTTCTGTCTTGACGAATAGACACTTTCTGTTACAGTTAACATTACTCCAATACTTACAGGCATAATTGAACTTTAGGACCCATATAATACAGTTATTTAAAAACAAACAAACAAAAAGATTTATTTTATTTATTAAAAAAAAAAATTCAAAGATAAAAAATTCCTCCTGAGAAGAGGAAAGAAGGCAAATAGTAACAAGACCACAATCCTGGACTTCAGGAGAGCATATTTTAATCTATTCAGGGGTTTGGAAGGGATTTAGTGATTCAGGGATTTAGTTTATTCAGGTTGCTTAGAAGCAACCCATGGGAGACCTTCTCAGACAGATGAGAGGTCCTGAAGAGCTGACTGAATTGCAAGGATCACCTCATCTACGCTCAGTAATCCATTTCTGTGCACAAGAAGTCACATAATGCTGGCAGAAGGCCTGCGTGGATGGAAAAGGAGCTCCTGACTAAACTCAAACATCAGAAAGACATGTACAAGGAGGAACAAGTGACTACGAGTCTCTACAGTCATTGCCCAAGCATACAATGACAGGGTTAGGAAGGTCAAAGCCTACCTGGTGTTGAATCTGTGGAAGGACTTGAAGATCAAGACAGGTTTCTACAGGTACATATTAGCAGCAAAAGGAAGACTAGGGGAAATGTAGACCTCCTCCTGAATGGGACAGATGACCTGGTGGTGAAGGGCATAGAAAAGATCGAGGTACCTAATCCTTTCTTCACTTTAGTGAATGAGATTTTTCTAAAATTTTTTTTCTAGTAAGATTTTTCTTCAGAAATATGATGCCACTGAGATCAGAAGGAAAATTTGGAGCAACAAAGACTTACCCTTGATGGAGGAGGATCAAGGTAGGGAGCACTCAAACAAATTGGACATACACATGATACAAGGAACCTGATGAGGAGCAATAGGACAAGGGGTAATGGTTTTAGACTAGAAGAGGGTAGATTCAGACTAGATAGAAGGAAGACAATTTTTGCAATGGAACACTAGAACAGGTTGCCCAGAGAGATGGTAAATGCCCCATGCATGGAAGCAATCAAGGTCAAGAGCTTTGAGCAACTTGACCTAGTTGATGATGTCACTGCTTATGGTCCAGGCATTGGACTAGATGACCTTCACAAGACCCTTCCAGGCCAAACTAGTCTATGCAAGGCCACTCACCACCTTTGAAAGGTGTGTGAAGAAGACTTCTGATGACTGGAAGAAAGGAAATACCACTCTTATCTTTGAGAAATGCAAGAAGGGCAGAAACTGCAGACCAGACCAAAATCTCTAGAAAGGTTATGTATCAAATGCATACATCTCCAGACATAAAAAGGGCAAAATGGTGACTGAGAGCAAACAGCATGGATTTCCAAAGGGAAAACCATAGCTAACCAGCCTGACTGCATTCTATCATCAATCCATTTTGGTGAATGAGGGGAGAGTACTGGATGTTGCTTACACTGACTTTACCAAGCATCTTGATGCTGTATCTCACAACCTCCTTGGGGACAAATTGATGAAGTACTGGATAGGTAAGTAGACAAGGCAGCAGACTAAAAACTAACTGAAGTGCCAGTCTGAAAGTTTTGTGATCAGCAACAGAAAATCCAGCTGGAGGCCAGACGCTGATGAAGTACCCCAGCGGTTACTACTGAGTCACTATTGTTTAACAACTTCATTAATCAGTTGGTATGATGGGATGGAGTGTACCCTCAGATACAAATTTGGGAGGAAAGGTCGATGCACCAGATCGTTGTGATGCTCTTCAGAGGGATCTCAGCAGGCAGAAGAAATGGGACAGTGATGCACCCCCGAATCAAAGAACAGGAGCATCCTGGCTGCCATTAGATAGAACACTGCCAACAAATCGAGGCAGGGGATCCTTCCCCACTGTTTACCACAGGTGAGGCCACCTCTGGAGTGCTTTGCCCACTGCTGGGCTCTCCAGTACAAGAGACAGCAAACACAAATCACATTTATAATTTTCACTCAAACTTAAGAAGCATTTTTTATTATGACTGTGGTCAAGTACTGGCACAGGTTTCCCAGAATAGTTGTGGACTCTCCATCCTTAGAGCTACTCAAAATCTTGCTGGAAAAGGCCCTATGCAACTCTGTAGCTGAACCCTGTTGGACTGTATGATCTCCAGAGGTACCTCCCAATCTCAGTTGTTCTGTGACTCTGCTATTTACAAACACCAGACTTTTGAAACTTGATCACAAGTTTGAAAAAAAACCCCAATCTATGTGGTCTAACTGAATATTTTATGGACTAAAACAAAGGGGACTTTGTGAAATGAAGTTGAGCAGAAATAAATTTAGACAAAGTTCACACAAACAATTTGTTCTGTTCTCTTCCATCATTAAACAGTAACAAAGCTGTCTTTAAAATGTGATATTCTATTTGAAGGGTATTTAAGAGCAACAGCTGGCAAAGAGGGCTTAGGGTTCACTGAGTTTCAGATACTATATATCACAGCTGTGAACCCTGAAAGACTATTGATCCAATAGCCCCTTCTAATTCTTAATTGAGGCAAGAACATCCAAACTGACATGACACTAAAACGAAGTAGCTCCAGGCACTTGCAGAAGTTTCACAGATTTCCACTTTAGCTGTAGACTGAAACATTTTAACATCAGCATGGAAAAAAATAAAATGTGTCATAAAAGTGTTTAAAAAGTGAAAGTGCTACTTGATTAACCAACAGATTATTGTTTGTGGGACTTCCAAGAATCTTTGAGGGGCATTCCCTTCTTCAGTAGCAGTTCTTACAACACTTCAGAAACACATTTTACAGTAAAATGTTACAATCACAGACAACAGGGAATCATTCTGGATCAGAAACAACCAGAAACTCAGACCTCAGTGCTCCCCAAGGGTCTTCATGCTACAACAGTTCCCAGTGAGGATTAAAGATAAAGATTCCAAACTACTTTGTTGTTTGGGAGGTTTTTTTTACTGAACAATTGATGAAAAGTGCTAAAATCTGAAGTCAATATATTGAATCAACATTGCAAAGTACCTCAACTAACTGGAATTATGAGCCACAATTTTTTTTTTAGAAGTTATTAAGGACAGACACTTTTCAAGACACTTAGACACCAAGGTAGCCATAAGCAATTTATATGTCAAATAACAACACAAAATTCTCATTGATCACTCATAAATATTTTAGGCAATTATACAACTATTAAGATATGTCCTTTTGGCATTTTAGATCAAAGCAATTTGGAGAGGATATCCAGAGACCTGCGAGCAATTCAAGAGTGTTAACTCCAATCTTCATCTCTGGGATTTAGATTCTATGTGACTAAGTCATCTTGTGAAAATGGGACAGGTTTCAAAGTTACTCACATGCTGTTGAAAAGTCCACCCTTTGTGAAAATGAGTTATTAACATTTACCAAGTCTGGCTACAGCATTCTGAAGAACATTAGATTTCAAAATCACGAGGACAGTGATTTCACGATAAAAATCTGTTTAGGTATAAAAAACTAATGCTAACATGTATGGTTCAGTCTGAACACTAATCACGCAATTTAAAGCAATGCTAAAAAAAAAACCCCAAAACATTAAGACACAATATTAATCTTGCAGAGATTAGAAAATGTTAGAATTAAGGTTTGGCTGTGTAACTTTACATTTGTTTTCAGGTGTTTAGGCATTTTATTTACCTGTACAGGCATACATTACTGTTCTCTAAGGATCTACCTCATTCAGAGAATGACAGCGCCCACAAAATTAATCAAGGTTCCATACTTAATGAGCCTATAATGTGATTGCATGCAAATTAATATGCAAATGGCCACTTGTGTATCTAAGTGGCTACCTGTATATGTCATTATCTGATTTGCATGCCTAATCACTGTAATTATACACAGTTTTAAAATGTGAGACCGTAGTGTTTGCAGCTGAAAAATATGACTTAATTCGCATATTAGTCATGCCTATTAATCAATCGTTTACTTACAATATGTTTACATTAATCAGTTACCTTGCATATTTTACATTGCTTCCTTTCCTACAAGATTCATCCTGTTCCTTTTATCTAATCACTGTGTCTGTCATTCGGGAAGCGGAGGCTTACATGCACCTCTGCCAAATAGCAAGCTCTCTGATTTATGGCTGCAATCTGTGTTCCACGCACTCCGTACGCAGTTGCCCCAAATAAACCCAGACAAATTTAAAAAACTAGGACAGATCTATGCATCAGAATTAGTTAACATTCTCTTTTCCAAGTAATACAACATTTTTATTCCCACTTACATTTAATGAAAATTGTCTAAAATGCCATATCAGTTCTGAAATTGTTCTCCTTGCTCTTCTACAATGCAAACCAAGATTCAAACCAGGAATTTTATAGTCTGGAGGGCTAAAGAGTGCAAGAAAGGCATGAAGGTACGTTACTCTTCATCAAGCAAACATGTTGTATTCAATCTGCATGACCCACTAATCTCATTTTATATTTTTCACTCACTACATACTAAATCCTCGATATAGGCTAATCTGTTTTCTCAATTACTTGGAGAACATATGACCTCTGCATTCCTCAGGCAATAAGCTGTTATTCTTTTGTGATGCACATGTCAGTCTTTTCTGCTATATTATGCATCATTACCTGTATAAATTCCACATGATAAAGGACAAGATAACAGCAAAATGTACCATGCACATGATTTTCATTAAGTCTAGGGAAGAAGGTAAAGTCTGTTATGAGGAGATCTCTGCCATAAGATAATTATTACACATGCATTAATCAGAGAAAAATTGAAATGGAATTAAGATGTCAGCACTGAGCGGCATTATTATTACAATATCTTTGAAGGCACTGTGATGCAGAAGTACTCAATGTTCCATTAAAATACTTGCAATAGAAGAGCTGTGCATAAAAAATGGATCTATGAGGCCATGAAGTTCAGTGATCAGTCAGATATTACTTTTCACAGTAAATTATTTTATTTTAAGATTAGTCTTGTAACGACAGGCAGGTGGCAGCACACTTCTATAGTGACCTTCAGTGAGACATACCAATGATATTACACAGCTGAGAATAGTGTTAAGAAAAAGGTAGCGTGGCCTGGGAAAACAGGATGCAACTGCACTGCACTGTGCAGCAACACTCCACAAGACTCATAATTAAGTTGAAGCCAACTTAGAGAAGAGAGACTGTACAGACGATTTACTATGTGACCATTTGACTGTGAGTCTGTTTTTACTGCATACATTTAATTAGACTGTTACAATTAATGAGATGGAGCATCTGTCAGGATAATCCTCGTGATGTATCTTCTTCAAGATAACTATATTGAGCCAAAACAGAGTACTCGCCCTGTTTTCTTCAGCCATCATTCAGAGTGCCCAAATTACCTGACAAAGCATATGTGGAACATTTTTATCTGAGTAAGAGCTCTCCTGTTCAATCATGGGAAGATAAAACTAGTGGGGTTGCAATGTGTCCCTAGAGCTAGCAATGCTGCAGCACAGTTTATACCATTAACATTATAATGCTAGAAATCCTACTCCCCACAGACTTTGACTTGGTGAGAATGGGCATGACAAAACAGCACAAAACACTGTAGTTTCATCTCCTTTTTAATACCTAAGTAATCTTTGTAACATTAGTGCATCAGTGGGAGCACCTCTGAAAGTAAGCATATTGTAGTTAAATTATGAACATGTTATGGAGCCATATGCTAACAGGCATGCAAACTTCACGCCAAATACAAAGGCCTTGCTTTTTCAGATATCATCACTAGAAACAATTTCTACAAATTTTAGTACACTGCTTAGGATTCATGTTTTCTCATTTTACCCTCTTCCACTCATCTAGCCTTACTCAAGCTATTTACTTAGTCCCAACCCTCTCTATAGTCAATGGAGAGAGATACTAATTGCACAAAGGAGCAACCAACTCTCAATTTAAGAAAAATGCACTATTTGGCTTAATTCCACAGCACTTGTACTGAGTCATACCAAAATTACAAACTAACAACACAGTAAAAAACTGTTTAACATTACATTTCTGAATGATGACTGTTTGCTAATCACTCTGAAACAACATTAAATACATCTACAGACTCCCTTGTATGTTTTCACCCTTTTTATTGCTACTTCACTCTTAGTCATAAAGGAAACACGTTATCTTTCTGCTCAATTGAAACTAATTTCAATTCTCATTATCCTATCAGCTATCTGCAAAAGACAGCCTTTTAACTTGTGAAAAGATCTCTGCAAAGCTGAAAGAAATAATAAATGTATATTGAAATGTATATATACACTGAAATATGCACAAGGGAGGTTCCAGGACTGATTCACTAAAGAGCTATAGGAGGAATACAGAGCTCCTAACATCTAGTACATGAAACTGAATCTATTTGCTCTTCTTTAAAAATACACTTACAAATCCTGTTAATGAAAAGAAGTACCATGAACGTGTGCTAACAGGCAGTTAGGCTGATTAAGAAGAGTTGTGTGTGTGACACAAGGCCACCACCAGTGAACAAAGACTAAGTAAGGTTGTTTTCCTTGTCACACACTAAGAACAAATGGCACCCCGCTAACCACTCATTATAGAACTATTTTTATTGGTTAAAGATTTTAGCAAGTTTTTGCTAAATATTTCTTGAAAAGAAGCATTTCAAGTTAAGAAGGACATTGAGGTACTTGAACGTGTCCAGAGAAGGGCAGCAAGGCTGGTGAGAGGCCTCAAGCACAAGCCCTATGAATAGAGGCTGAAGGAGCTGGGATTGTTTAGCCTGGAGAAGAGGAGGCTCAGGGGAGACCTTCTTGCTGTCTAGAACTACCTGAAGGGTGGTTGTAGCCAGGAGGAGGTTGCTTTCTTCTCTCAGGCAACCAGCACCAGAACAAGAGGACACAGTCTCAAGCTGCGCCAGGGGAAGTTTAGGCTGGAGGTGAGGAGAAAGTTCTTCACTGAGAGAGTCACTGGCTACTGGAATGGGCTGCCCAGGGAGGTGGTGGAGTCACCGGCCCTGGAGGTGTTCAAGGCAGGTTTGGACATTGCACTTGGTGCCATGGTCTAGTCTTGAGGGCTGTGGTATCAGATTGGACTTGATGGTCTTTGAGGTCTCTTCCAACCTTGATGATACTGTGATACTGTAAGCTCTTCCTTCCTCTCCCAAAGATTAGAAATATCCCAAGGAATTTTGACACATTCTACAGTATTACTGAATTCTGCTAAAAAGTTGGCTACTTTATGTTCAGAAAACAGCCTTCCCCAATTTTGTCAATAGATCTAGCCAGTTTATTTTTCATATTTTATAGATATTTTTATATTTTATAGATACTTTTAATCTTGTGAACACCTTAAGTTCTTCACTGAATGGGTAGTCAGGACAGATTCTTCTTAAAAGATAGTGTACATGTTGTATTTGATTATGTTCCTAAAAAGCATAAAAGCAAAATAAAGGATAAAAACACTTGGTATAGGAATGATACTGAGAATACAGTTCCTTATTTACTATTATGAGGAAACTCTAAGAAGCTTTCCTAACTTAATTTTAGGAAATATATTGATTGATTTTGATGCCAGGAAGATTTATGTACACCATAGAAAGCAACAATTGATATTACAAGTGCTTTTGTGCAAATCCTTCAATTTATATAAAACCATGATATGAACATTACTAATGTTTCCAGTAGTTAAGCCAATGTAGATATAATCCATCAATTATTTTATCATACTACTTTTGAGAATTATTTATTAAAATCAATACTAATTAAATAATTTGCATTTTATTTGGGGGTGGTATATCATAGAATCATAGAATGGTAAGGTTGGAAGTGACCTCAAAGATTATCTAGTTCCAACCCCCTGACATAGGCAGGGACACCTCCTACTAGTACAGGTCACTCAAGGCCTCGTCCAGCCTGGCCTTCAACACCTCCAAGGAGGCAACATCCACAACCTCCCTGGGCAACCTGTGCCAGTGCCTCACCACCCTCACTGGAAAGAACTCCTTACTAACATTCAGTCTAAATCTTCCCTCTGCCAGTTTAAATCCATTGCCCCTTGTCCTGTCATTGCAAGACCTTGTAAACAGTCCCTCCTATTTAGACTAGAAGTCGGGAGGAAGTTCTTTCCAGTGATTTTGTTTCTAAAGATCTTTTAAAAATTTTGTTACTTGTCCATCAAAAAAAAACAAACCTCTATTTGAATGAGTAATTTCTATTTATTTACCTCAGTGCACTTGCACTCTTATTTCCACTCATCATGGTCTTCCTTCCTTCACTCCTGATCCACACTCCAGTGAAAAAAAAAAATTAATTTTTTTTTTGGTGTTCAAAGGCATTTAGATTCTAAAGAAATACAAAAAATGCTACTTGCTTACAACTTTGGAACTACCTCTCGCTATATTGCAAAAGTCGACTACTGACTCCCACGCTTTATTCTGCTGTACTCTATTCATTACTGATCTATGGATATCCATGTGTCATTGAAAATATCATCAGCTGAATATTTTGCACTGCCCACCTTATTACTGCCAACCAGAGCTGTATTTGTAAATTTGCAGACTGAGGTGTGGCAGCTTCCATTTCTTGCTGAAATGAAGAAATAAAGCTATGAGAGTTGACCACAGGCAATCAAGCTACAGTCAATCAACTAATAATCACTTTTTCTGTGAGGCTATTAAGTACATCCCTGCACGAATGAGTACGAAATATTTTCACTTAATGTATCTGAGGCAGACGACATTTGAAGCAAAGGGGAAAAGTGAACGTAATCTCCCAGAAAAGTATTTTCAGCTTCACAGTGCATGCTTTTAAAGTAAATCAAGTGTGGTAGACAAATCCTGGCAAATTAAAATGCTACTGTTCCAGAAACCACACTACTATGATGAGAAATTTACTTGGTTATCTTAAGATGTGTTACGTCAGATGGAGGTTTTTGTTTTAAATTAAATATCAGAGAAGTGCTGGAAGAGCATTTTTTTTTCTTTCAGATTTAAATTTCTATGTCTAAAGTCTATAGCCTCGATCTTCATCAGCATCACACCAAATAAGAGGAAAGGATACATTCCAGTTTACAACACATGATGTTCTACTTCACACTTCTCCCCCTAAAGTGATACTGAATACTTAGAACCACTTATTCCACATGGTTCTCCAAATAAAACCATTACATAACAATTCCTATGCAATCTTGATTGGTTTGATAACTCAATGTCAATGTAAAGAAATGGTAAAGACCACACATGAAATATAAAAATCTTAAAATATTATAAAATTGTCTATTATTGAGGCTCCTAAAGACTCCATTTAATTTCCTTTAATAGTTAATCATTATTAATACAAGTAAGTGTCTATATCCTATTAGGCAGCACAAACAATTAGAGACATGAAACAAAGATCAGCCTTCAAAAAGAATTAGAATCATAGAATCGTAGAATGGTAAGGTTGGAAGGGACCTCAAGGATCATCTAGCTCCACCCCCCTGCCATAGGCAGGGACACCTCCCACTAGTACAGGTCACTCAAGGCCTCATTCAACCTGGCCTTGAACACCTCCAGCGAGGGAGCAGACACAGCCTCCCTGGGCAACCTGTGCCAGTGTCTCACCACCCTCACTGCAAACAACTTCCTCCTAACATCCAGTCTAAATCTCCCCTCTGCCAGTTTAAACCCATTGCCCTGTCGTTGCAAGACCTTGTAAATAATCCCTCGCCAGCCTTCCTGTAGGCCCCCTTCAGATACTGGAAGGCTTCTCTAAGGTCTCCTCGAAGCCTTCTCTTCTCCAGGCTGAAGAGTCCCAACTCTCTCAGCCTGTCCCCATAGGAGAGCTGCTCTGATCGTCCTCATGGCCCTCCTCTGGACCTGCTCCAACACTTCCATGTCCTGGAATTAGATGTCCTGGAATTAGATGTCTCTAACACGGCTGAAAGGAAACTGGTTGGAAAATAACTGATCAGCTTCTATCTGATTTGAATCAAATACTGGAACCTCACTCTCCCATTCAGGGAAACACTGTAATTTAACTCCTAGTTAAATTACATGTTAGGTTCAAAAGCCATTAGTACCTTGACTATAAAGTTCCAAATTTTTATGCTTTACTGGTATCTGAGATACAGAACTTTCCAGGCGATGCCATGTTAATCACAGCCACAAAAACAAACAAAAAAAAATTAGTTACCCTTAGGGAACAGAAAACAGTAAGGTTGAATCAAAAAAGAAATCCCAAAGGTGCCAACCAAGAGAGTGAGCCCCATGCGGACAGTCCAACTTTATTATGATTCCTATTATACAATTATGCCTATGTAAATTATTACATTTAATGAGAAATAATTTCCTTTTTATCAGTGCAGAAGGCTATAGTTAATATTGCCAAACCCTAGGCAGTTCCATCCCTTCTGTAAGCAGATTGTGTACAGCCTTCAGTCAGAGTTTTCACTAGAAACTCAAGATAGCTGCCACAAAATGGGTGGAAGAGAAAAATGGATTTTTTAACATCAGTTTTCCCTAGGTATTTAAAGATGGAACTAAAGGCCTCCTTAGATAATCTAGCTTTTGATTGTGCATTTTTAAATGGAAATGCAGAGTCTGTCGTTGCTGCATTCTCTTGTTCAGAATGGTTGCTGGTTTTCACAGATCCCTGAAGGTTGAGAATGTAATGCTTGAAGTGAGCAATCCCAATGTCACTTTTGCCAACATGTTTGTCGCTACATTTTCATTTCAGTTGTAAAAATCATGGCTTTATTGCTTTGCAATTCTCTTAGTAACTCACGACACTGCCTAATTGCTATCATATAACTGAAGTCAATATGCAAAATATTTTAAAATGCATGAAATATCAATACTATAAAATTCTTATATAAAAGCAAAACTCAGCTGTTAATTCAAAACTGAATGGGAATTTCAGGTATTTGGCCCTTGTACTATTTTTACTCCCTGAGCGTATGGATAAAATGCATTTTAATACATTCTGTTTCTCATACGGATTTTTTTAAATCCAAAAGCAGCTACAATTAATAAAAACAATTCTGAGTGAAATTACAAGGCTTCCTGAATGCCTTCTTGGGCATGTAGGCAATGGCAAATCAATTTCTATGTGCTTCATGACAGCTGAAAGCAGCTGTGCGATACTTACTCTGAAGCAGTTTAATTAAACCTTGGCATTTTAACAGAATAAAAGAAAATTAACTATTCTATTTCATTTCCCTATAGTGTAAACAGAGTGCATGACAGACATCTGTGAGATATATAATTAATCCCACTAGTCAGAAAAGACTTTCAAGGAGAAGTATAAAGACTTCAGATTATATATACAAAAAAGTTTATATCCCAAAGATGCTCATTACGTACTCCTTAAATTACTTAATGAGATGATTTATTGTTGTAAACGTTGTGAAAAAGAAATGTCTATATATAAGTAGATGAATTATAAGGTTTTGTAACTTCAAAGAAAGGTAACTAAAAGGGAGATAAGAAAACAAGACACAACTACACCTAACAAAACTGGAGAAGTCTGAAAAGCTATTTCATACACTAAAAAAAATGGGTGTAAGGAAGGAGCCGTACATTTTTATAAAATTTACTTTAAAATTATTTATTGGCTTGAAACAAGTATCAGTGATGCATGGGAAAAGCATAGCCTTCTTGCTAATAACACTGAATGACATCAAAGCATGTTATTGAACTGCAATTTATGTTCAAATTTATTTTAATAAAGTGTGTAAAGCAAATTTTCAATTAAGTGATAATTGAATAGTGACAGCGAGGTGACATACTACTGCACAGGGATGCAGAAGCAGTAAAGTTTCTGTGATATATTCTTATGTGAAGAAAGAAAGAAGCATTTAACAAGTTTTGAGATAGTTAGGAAATGTTTATTAAAATCTTAAAATCTCATAGGGTATTCTAACTGCCCTCCAGGTGTTGCCCCAGGAGGAGAGTGGTCTCCAACAGATCCTGTCTCACATCTGTGAGATCCTATGGCTGTCTTGGATATGCTAGAGCACACCATGCTCACTTAATTGTGTAAGCAAATCAATGAAGTCCCAGATCCCTGCTGATGGTAATGTAAACTTCTACTTTACAGTTAGATATATATGGGCACTTGCATGAAAAGTTTCTTAATCTCATATTGAATCCCATCCTTAGAATAGGACCAAAACTGAAATAACTGGATTAAGTGTATGTTCACAAACAAGTGTCTTGCATCATTTGAGATGTCTTAGGTTGTCCAAGAAACTCATATGGGGCTGGTAAAATGACAAAGGACATAGAATATATATACTAGTATATACTACTAGAATATACTACTAGTATATACTACTAGAATAGTAGCTAATATGCCAGGTAAGATACCCTTAGTGCATATCAAAGAGCACTCAATCCTACACATAACCAGCTGACATGACTCTATTTGCATGGATATTAGGTGCCTAAGATAAAACTGTGGCTAAAAATAAAATCTTCTGACACACCAGAGAGAAGGTTAAAGGGTTCCTGATTTTATGTAAAGTTTTCTAGTCACAAAGAGTTCTCCATCTATATGTACCCAGAACAACTTGGTCTCCACACCTCAGTGTCAAGATCCCAATTGAGCTGAAGTGAAACAGATCAAGCAGCCCAAAGGACTAAACATGGAAATGCTGCACAGAGCACTCTCAGTTCTTCTATTAAAAGCACAGAGGAAAAGTGATGGTTCTGATTCTCCCAGTATCTTACAGAAGTAAATGGATAACTGCCTCCCTTATTTTAGGAATATGTCCAATAATGTGTTTATAGAAATAAAGCTGAACTGATCAGGAAATATGGGAAAGATAGAGCCAGACTGGTTTTGGAGGTGCTCTGGTGTAGGATGAAATGAAACAGACACAAACGGAACACTGGAAATCCGATTAAGTACTGGGGGGGGGGAACAACCTATTTTGAGGGTTATCTAATCTTGGAACAGGTTGTCCAAAGAGGTTGTCTACTGACTTGGAGGTGTTCAAGACTAAGCTTGACACGGCCTGGAGCAACCTGGAGCTTTCAGCAGGGAACAAACTAATATGACCTCCAGAACTCCTTTTTCATCTAAGTACTCTATGGTTCTGTAAATGTAATTTTAAGCGTATGACTTCAGATACACATATAGTTAACTCAAATTTTAATGCATAGAATTTCAATTAATCCTCATTGCTAATGGATACTCTAGTTCCCAGTATGAGATATTACATATCTAAGTCATATACAATGTACAATCAAAGGTAAGGTGAATAAAGAAATACAAACAACATATAGGTTAAGCAGAGAACTATGAAATTGCCCATAGGATATCTAACCTTCATTTCACAGAATCACAGAATCGTAGGGGTTGGGAGGGACCTCTGGAAACTACCAAGTCCAACCCCACACCAAGGCAGGTTCACCAAAAGTCACACAGGAATTTAACCAGGTGGATTTCTAATGTCTCCAGATATGGAAGCTCTACCACCTCTCTGGGCAGCCTGTTCTTGCACTCCTTATGTTTAGATAGAACTTCTTATGTTCAAGTTTGTGCCCATTACTCCTTGTTCTCTCACTGGGCACCACTGAAAAAAGACCACCCCTATCATCCTGACACCTACCCTTTAAGTATTTGTAAGCATTTAGGAGATTGCCCCTCAGTCTTCTTGTTTCCAGACCAAAAGGACCTAGCTCTTTCAGCCTTTCCTCATAAGAGAGATATCTTAGGCCCCTAATCATCTTTGTAGCCATTTTCTGTATCCTATTCGTAAATTCCTGTCATTCTTCAACTAGGGAGCCCAGAACTGGACACAGTATTCCAGATGTGGTCTCACCAGGGCAGAGTAGAGGAGAAGGAGAACCTCCCTTGACCTGCTTGCCACCCACTTCTTGATGCACCCCAGAATACAAATGGTCTTTTTGGTCATGCAGGCACATTACTGGTTCATGGTCATCCCAATGTCCATCAGGACTCCAAGGTTCTTCTTCCCAGAGCTACTTTCCAACAGATCAGTTCCCAACCTGTACTGATGTACAGGGCTGTTCTTCCCCAGACGCAGGACTTTACACTTGGCCTTATTGAATTTCACTGGGTTCCTCCCCACTGAGCTCTCCAACCTGTCTAGGTCACACAGGCTGGCAGCACAGCCTTCTTGCGTGTCAGCCGCTCCTCCCGGTTTTGCACTATCAGCGAACATGCTGAGGGTATGCTCTATCCCTTCATATAGCTCACTGATTAATATATTGAATAGGGCTGGACCCAGTACCAGTTCCTGGGGGACACCACTAACCACAGACCTCCAACTAGACTCTGCCTTACTAACTACAACTTTTTGAGCCCTGTCCTTCAACCAGATTCTAAGCCATATCACCACTTAATCATCCAATAAACACTTTTTAAACTTGGCTGTGAGGATGCCATGCGAGACAGTGTAAAAAGCCTTGCTAAGATGAGGTAGACCACATCCACTGCCTTCCCCTTGCCTATCCATCTAGTTATGCCTTCATAAAAGGCTATCAGATTGATCAAACACAACTTCCCCTTGGGGAATCCATGTGGACTACCAAGGATACCAAGCTGCTCCATTACTTTTCCAGGGATGGAGGTGAGGGTAACTGGCCTATAGCTACCAGTGTCCTCCTTCTTGCCCTTTTTTAAGATTAGAATGACATTGGCCTTCCTGCAGTCCTCAGGCATTTCTCCAATGTGCTCAGAAGCTCAACAGGGGAAATGCAAATCCTGCAAGAAAGAATTATATTGGGAACTACATTTATGATGTTAATAATACTGAAGATTGAAAAGTTGAAGCAGAATTGGGACTTGTTGGGGTTTACAGGAGATTTGGAAACATTTTTCCTACTTCATGTCTATATAAGCAACTCTTTCCTTTTTTATTACATCCATCATAAATTAATTTATCTTTTGCAAAGAAACTTTGTATCTTGCATTAGTTACACAGAAGTAAAACTTATTTGGTTGTCATTTTCAATGTCAAAACTGTCATTTGCCTAGGAAAAATATGTATGCTTAATATTAAAGGCTGAGATACTTTTATTTTTTACTTTTTTTTTTCTTTTAACAGAAAAACTATGCTAAAGAATTCTGAGGTTTAATAGTTGCTTTCTGCATGACTATTTCATCTCAATTACTGTCATTGAAAATTCTTATACTGTCCTAGAACTGGGCTTTAATTTTGCAGAGGTAGCTGCAATTCTAAAATAGCTATTTTACTCTATCTGCCATTAGCTTCAATTCCTTCTTTTTTAATGGGAAAAGGTATGTCTTTATTTCTGCCTGTTGTGTTTCAGAACAGCAGAAACAAGCTTGCATATTTTCTTACAAGTCGTAAGCAATCTGTCACAGTGGAATGTACCCTGTGACTCCCTTTTCATGGAAGAATACAACTCAAAATATCAGTGTAGCCTCTAGATTAAAAGGTGAAAAGTTGCTTCAATTAAGTATAAACAATTCTGAAAGGCTCCAAATTGTATGAGGATTTCATAACAGTGCAATTTTTTTTTCTTATTTCAATCAGGACAGAAACAATGGCACAGAGCAGATGACACATTGTTATTCCACATGAGATCGTGGCATAAGACCTTACGCACACGTAACAAATCCTATGCAGATTCTCATGAACTATTTTAAATGGTTTTATCTTTAGGTACTATCAAGTAGCTTCTCTATGCATTACTGCACATCAGTTAATGATCCAACCTGTAGATTCTTAACCATGTATAAAATTGAATATATTCAGTACAACAGCCAAAGGGAGTCGCACATATTCCTAACAGCCTACAAACAGGGTAGAATTCATAACATGTTCGTGTTAGTATCACTATGTATTAATTGGTCCCTGTACACATTTTAAGAAAGATTATTCATTTTTTATAAAATTTTATTTACTTTCATTGTGTTCTTTACAGAGATGTATGCTATCTATATTCTTAAAAGGTAAGATGCATGCACATTACAATATAATTTAACTTGTATGACAGATATATGATAGTAAAATTTCTGCACAGCTATTGCATAGTTGAAGAATGATGTAAAATAACACGTCAATGTAGCAACATAGCTGAAGCACTACTTTTATTATTGCCATTATTTTACCCATTATTTGGTACATTTAAAAGGCATACAGTAGGCATGCATTCATAGAATCATAGAATGGTAAGGTTGGAAGGGACCTCAAGGATCATCTAGTTCCAACCCCCTGCCATAGGCAGGGACACCTCCCACCAGTACAGCTCACTCAAGGTCTCATCCAATCTGGCCTTGAACACCTCCAGGGAGGGAGCATCCACGACCTCCCTGGGCAACCTGTTCCAGTGTCTCACCACCCTCACTGTAAAGAACTTCCTCCTGACACCTAGTCTAAATCTCTCCTCTGCCAGTTTAAACCCATAATTCATGTGGATAACACAAGAATTCACAAATTAACAAAATAAAATTATTCCTCTTCAGAACTATATAAGGTTCTTGCTAAAGTATGAATAACAGAGCAAAAGAAATTTCCAAAGTACTCTAAAGACCCCATGGAATTCACATTTCCCTGTATAGTGTCCTGGAAGGACACTGGTAGGCTGACAGTGAAGACCTGAAAATAAAATTGTTATGCTACATGCATGTCCACAGCAATCTGGAAAGAGACCGAGTAAAATTAAAACCAAACACAAAAGCCCAAAAGAACAACCAAGCTAACAAACTTGTTAACAATATTGTAAACCCAGATTTCAGGACATTTGAGGTCTGGTTTGCAACTACTGTCAGAATACCTGTTAACAGAGCTCTTTGTATGAGTACGGAAATAATGATTCCAATAAGTTCAGAAGAAAAGCCCATTTTTCACAAAAAGATAAGAAAGCCTTAGTTGTTCTGTTTAACTGTTTAAGATATATTGTTGTGAAACAATTAATTTTTCATGCAATTGCTGCCCTGCAATTGCTTTACAATAACACTTGCACATTTCTAAACCACTTTTACCATGATGCTACCAAAATATCTATCTAGCTATATTGTATCACTGACTTTGTTTCAGCAGAATTCAAAACACAACACCCACCAGAATTAACTTCTGATCAATGTGTGCCCTACTGTAACACGTGTCATAATAAAAGGTTATTTTTAATGAATAATTCCTTATTTAGAAGAGCAATATGGCATTTAAAATCTAATTAGTTTATCCTTTTCTCCACAGATAGTGGAAAAAAATTCAAAAGCAACTGAGAAGAAAATAATACAATATAAACTGGTACAGAACCGGTAGAAGTGAGAAACTGCACACTCTGCCAAACAGTGCATTCACATCAGTCAGATCTAAAAGGTGTAAAAAAACCAAGCAAAATAGATAGTCTGCATTAATTACTGATGCAGGAAATCTTTGGAAGCATACATTCGAAAACAAAAGAAAGAAAAAAAAAAAGGCAAGGGGAATGAAGGCAGAAAAGGAACCAAGCAAGGCATGCTAAGTCTAAAGCGATAATTTGGAAGAGCTGTCCTAGACAGAGAGAATGCAGTTTGGAATGGTCCTTAATCATAGTGACTGTCAGGAATGAGCTTAGTGTCTGAGTTTCTTCTTGGTTGGACCACACAGGTTTGAACTGAAAGAATCATAGAATGGTAAGGTTGGAAGGGACCTCAAGGATCATCTAGTTCCAACGCCCTGCCATAGGCAGGGACACCTCCCACTAGTACAGGTCACTCAAGCCCTTGTCCAATCTGGCCTTAAACACCTGCAGGGAGGGAGCAGCCACAACCTCCCTGGGCAACCTGTGCCAGTGCCTCACCATCCTCACTGCAAAGAACTTCCTCCTAACA
>VWZE01005596.1:0-10764 GCA_013396675.1 Eubucco bourcierii | reverse complement strand
GTTTGGCTCTTTTTGACTGAGTTTGGGCTCTTTTTGATTGATTTGGGCTCTTTTTTTACTGGGTTTGGCTCTTTTTGACTTATTTTAACTTTTAAAACTGATTTTATCTCCTGTTTTTGAACTGGTTGTAACTGTCTAACTCTTTTTGACTGGTTTGGGCTCTTTTTGACTTATTCTAACTTTTTTTACTGGTTTTATCTCCTGGTTTTGAGCTGGTTGTAACTGTCTAACTCTTTTTGGACTGGTTTTAACTTTTTTTTGGACTGGTTTTAACTTTTTCTGGACTGGTTCTAACTTCTTTCTTTTGAGTGATTTTAACTCTTTTTACGGGTTTTAACTCCTCATTTTGGACTGGTTTCAGCTGTTTAACTCTTTTGGACTGGTTTTAACTCTTTTTTAGGACTGGTTTTAACTCCTTTGGACTGGTTTTAACTCCTTTTTTGGACTGGTTATAACTATTTAACTCTTGGAGTGGTTTTAACTTCTTTTTTTGGACTGGGTGTAACTGCTTAACTCTTTTTTAGGACTGGTTTTAACTCCTTTGGACTGGTTTTAACTCTTTCTTTTGACTGATTCTAACTCTTTTTACTGGTTTTAACTCCTTTTTTGGACTGGTTGTAACTGTCTAACCCTTTTGGACTGATTTTAACTCTGTTTTGGGACTGGTTTTAACTCTTTTTTTGGACTGTTTGTAACTGTTTAACTTTTTTGGACTGGTTTTAACTCCTTTTTTTTTTGGGCTGTTTGTAACTGNTTTGGGCTCTTTTTTTACTGGGTTTGGCTCTTTTTGACTTATTTTAACTTTTAAAACTGATTTTATCTCCTGTTTTTGAACTGGTTGTAACTGTCTAACTCTTTTTGACTGGTTTGGGCTCTTTTTGACTTATTCTAACTTTTTTTACTGGTTTTATCTCCTGGTTTTGAGCTGGTTGTAACTGTCTAACTCTTTTTGGACTGGTTTTAACTTTTTTTTGGACTGGTTCTAACTTCTTTCTTTTGAGTGATTTTAACTCTTTTTACGGGTTTTAACTCCTCATTTTGGACTGGTTTCAGCTGTTTAACTCTTTTGGACTGGTTTTAACTCTTTTTTAGGACTGGTTTTAACTCCTTTGGACTGGTTTTAACTCCTTTTTTGGACTGGTTATAACTATTTAACTCTTGGAGTGGTTTTAACTTCTTTTTTTGGACTGGGTGTAACTGCTTAACTCTTTTTTAGGACTGGTTTTAACTCCTTTGGACTGGTTTTAACTCTTTCTTTTGACTGATTCTAACTCTTTTTACTGGTTTTAACTCCTTTTTTGGACTGGTTGTAACTGTCTAACCCTTTTGGACTGATTTTAACTCTGTTTTGGGACTGGTTTTAACTCTTTTTTTGGACTGTTTGTAACTGTTTAACTTTTTTGGACTGGTTTTAACTCCTTTTTTTTTTGGGCTGTTTGTAACTGTTTAACTTTTTTGGATAGGTTTTAACTCCTTTTTTTTGGACTGTTTGTAACTGTCTAACTCTTTTGGACTGGTTTTAATTCCTTTTTTTATTGGTTGGTTGTGACTGTTTCCCCCTTGTGTTTTGGCTCCACGCCACAGTTCCGCATCAATGAGTATGGGACACTGAAGGTGGTGAGCGCTGATAAGATGCCTCCAGTGGAAGCTCTAAAGGAGGGGCACACAGAGAAGGATGGGGACTCAGAGGTGGCACCCACCAGCAGGGACAATCCTACTGTGGCTCAGGGTAAGGGCACTTCTGGGCTGGGAACCATCATCCAGTGGGCATTGCCTGGAGTTGGCCCTGAGCGAGGCAAACGTCTCCCTGCTGCCTGCTCTCTTTCCTCTGCTGTGTCTTGCTCCTCAGTGTTGCTCTTCTCTCTACCCTAGATGTGCCAGAGCAGAGCAAGGTGCCAGCAGCAGAAGGCTTGTGCCACTGTGACACCTGTGGGCGCAGGCACGCGTTGGATGTAGCCCGGGAGGGCAGAGGCTTCTGCAGCGAGCACTGCCACCAGCAGTTCAAGGAAAGGTGAGGGAAGGGAAGCCTGCTCCCTGCCCCAGCTGGCTGTGCCCCCTAGCCCTGGGCCGTGCTCCTGCAGGTGCTGAGGACACCACACCTTCCCCTCTTTCTCATGGGCAGAGTGCCCTGGGGATGGAGTCTTGACCCAGGGGCCAGCAGGAAGCCCAGGGAGCAGGCTGCCTCCTTGCCCAGGCTCCTATCTGCTGGAGCAGGGCTGCAGCAGGAGGGCACTGCAGTGGCTGCTTCCATGCTGAGGGGCTGTGGGAGCTCTGGGTCACAGAGATGTTCCCAGCCCCTCTGCTTACTGCTGTGTGACTCTTGGGACTCATTTTTCAGTCTCTGCATGACCCTGAGGTAGCTTTGAGCCCTGCTCTGGAGCTGGGCAGCTTTGGATCCATCCCTGGGCTCAGCATCTGGGGGTGACTCTGCTCTGTACCCTGGTTCTAACCTGCTGCCAACTGCTGCAGAGCGTGGTCGGGAGGGGTGGCAGAACGTGGGGCAGAAAGGAGCGGCAGGGACTCTGCAGCAGCCACTCCTCGCTGCCACCCCAGCCGTGCCAGCTGCCCTGCTGCAGTGCCTCACCTGCCCCCCCTGCCTGCAGGTCTGTCATCGTGGAGAACTCTGCCAGCAGCACCATAGCCACGGAAATCCTCAAGCCAGTGAAGAAACGGAAGAGGAAGGACTACCAGAGCCCCTCAGAGGAAGAATATGAATCTGAGCAGATGGTAGGAAGAGGGCAGGGAGGGCACCTGTATGATGGTGAGGGCAGGCCACCCTGTAGGCACCTCCATGTGCATGGCTCTCAACCCTGCTTTGCAGTTCTCTGCCAGCTGTGTGCTGAAGGGGCAACCTCTTGTCTGTGAGTGCCACCAAGTCTTGAAGTCAGGGCTCCTGGCATGGCTGGCTGCTGGACATGCCAGGCAGTGCTAGACACACCTTCACAGAACCACAGGAAGGGGCCTCTGGAGATCATGGAGCCATAGAGGGGCAGGAAGGGCCCTCTGGAGATCACAGAGTCATGGAGCATTGTAGATCTTGAGGACAGGGGCCAGCTTGATGCTCATAGAATCACAGAATGGGAAGGTTGGAAGGGACATCAAGGATCAACCAGTTCCAACCCCCTGCCATAGGCAGGTCACTAGCACAGGTCACTCAAGGCCTCCTCCAACCTGGCCTTGAACACCTCCAGGGAGGTTGTGGAACACAGAATCACCCAATGTGATCTTTGATTCTGTGCTCCACAACCTCCCTGGGCAACCTGTGCCAGTCTCTCACCACCCTCACTGCAAACAACTTCCTCCTAACATCCACTTTCAATCTCCCCTCTGACACTCCAAACCCATTCCCCTTGTCCTGCCATTCCAAGCCCTTCTCAATAGTCCCTCCCCAGCCTTCCTGCAGCCCCCTGCAGACCCTGCAAGGCCACTCCAAGCTCTCCTGGAAGCCTTCTCCTCTCCAGGCTGCACAGCCCCAACTCTCTCAGCCTGTCCTCACAGCAGAGCTGCTGCAGCCCTCTCAGCATCTTGGTGGCCTCCTCTGCACTGCCTCCAACCCTTCCATGGCCTTCCTGTGTTTGGGGCTCCACAACTGCACCCAGGACTGCAGCTGGAGTCATGATCTTGACGATGTCAGCCTGGGTCAGCAGCAGGAAGGCTTCGCCGTCGATCATCTGCGGGGGCACAGCAGCACAGGCTGTGGCTGCCTGGGCACAGCCAACACGGGCACCGCCTGGGCAGCTGCTCACCCTCAGCCAGGGGCCACAGAGGATGCCAGGGAACAGGCCAGGGGCTACCCACAGCACTCCCCCACCAGCCCAGACGAGCCAGAGCCGGGAGCTTGCGTGCCCAGGAACCGAGTGGAGAAGGGGAAAGGCTTTTCCACGGAGCTCCCAGGGCAGCTGCACCAGAGGGCAAGGGCACAGCACACAGCCAGCAGGCAGCCTGCTGTGGGCAAACACCTGTTTGTGCCCTGCTCCAGGGCCTGCCACACGTGCAGCATGCCCCCAGCTCGGCTCTGTGTGCCTCAGCACCCTTAAAGCACAGAGGCCATTTGCTAACAGGCTGAGCCCCTTGCTGCCCACCCTGCTGTGCTGCTGCTGCCCACACAGGGTCCCAGCTCACAGACTGCAGTGCCACCAACCTGTCCTGCTGGGCAGAGGATGAGGCAGGGAGGGATGGGGGAGGAAGCAGCTTGCCACGGGAGGTGCTGGTGCTGGTAAGGCTGCAGCACCATCTGCACAGAGCCACAGAGTGGTAGGGGCAGGAAGGGACCTCTGGAGAGCAGAGTCCAACCCCCTGCCAGGGCAGGGTCACCCAGGGCAGGTCACACAGGAACACATCCAGGTGGGTTTGGAATGACTCCAGAGATGGAGACTCCACCACCTCCCTGGGCAGCCTGCTCCAGGCCTGCAGCACCTTTACATTAAAGAAACTCCTCCTCATGTCTAGGTGGAGCTTCTGATGTTCAGTCTGTGCCCACTGCCCCTTGTCCTGCCCTGGCTGTAGGTATCAAATGCTCTTAACTGCTTTTTGGCTGTGGGCCAGCACAGTGAGTGTTGAAGTAAGAGAGTCTCTTAGCTGCATGAGAGTGGCTTTGACAAGGCAAGGAGGCTCTGCTTACCAGCCCTGCCTCTGGCAGATGTTCTCCAGCTGTGAGCACTGCCACAAAGGTCCCTCCCAGGCTCCCAGCATCCAACTGCTGGGCAAGTCGTGGGCACTGCAGAAGCTCAGCGTGGGCCTTGGCACCTCAACCTGCAGCAGCAGGGGCTTCTGGCTTCTTTGTTCTCGTGTCCAGGAGGAAAAACAGGACGAGAGGAAGAACTCAGCAGGAGACTCTGCCCTCAGCAACCCGGAGCCTGACGCATGGAACGGGAGCCAGCATGGTATGGAGGGTGGGCAGGGGGCTGAGAGCTTCTGCCGTGGGTCTGGGCTCCCTTGGCAAGGCTGAGCCAACCCTTGGTGCTCCAGTGGAGCCAACCCCCCTAGCCAGTGCCATGACTGCACTGCTACAAGCTCCTGAAGGCTCATAAGCTACTCTGCTTGCTTGATCCTGCTCTCTGTCTCCTTCCATCTCTCTCCTTTCCTCTCTTTCTCTCCATGGGGCTTACAGACCTGACTGTGCCATGCTCGGGCACTGGGCTGCTCTGGAGAGTCCTTTCTGCTCCCTCCCCTTGGCAGCAGAGTTTGTGACTTGCTGTTGGATGCCACATTTGCCCTGAGAGGCATTGCCCTGAGCAGTCATGTGTGGCTTTGGATGGTCTCAGTGGGAACTTGGCTGCCATGAGGAGCTCAGGGGTGTGTGGGCTGCTCCTGTAGGGCTGGTGGTGCCTCTGAAGCTCAGGCAGATGGGGTTGGGTGGTCTCAGAGGGAACTTGGCTGCCATGATGAGGAGCTCAGGGGTGTGTGGGCTGCTCCTGTAGGGCTGGTGGTGCCTCTGAAGCTCAGGCAGATGGGGTTGGGTGGTCTCAGAGGGAACTTGGCTGCCATGAGGAGCTCAGGGGTGTGGGGGCTGCTCCTGTAGGGCTGGTGGGGCCTCTGAAGCTCAGGCAGATGGGGTTGGGTGGTCTCAGAGGGAACTTGGCTGCCATGAGGAGCTCAGGGGTGTGGGGGCTGCTCCTGTAGGGCTGGTGGTGCCTCTGAAGCTCAGGCAGTTGGGGTTGGGTGGTCTCAGAGGGAACTTGGCTGCCATGATGAGGAGCTGAGGGGTGTGGGGGCTGCTCCTGTAGGGCTGGTGGTGCCTCTGAAGCTCAGGCAGTTGGGGTTGTTTCACACTGAGGGCATCCATTGCTGCACCTTCTCAGGTGCAGAGCTGCTGACACAGGGGGAAGGTGGTGTGGGGCTTGCTTGTGGCACTCCTCTGCAGTCTGGTGAGGGTAAGGGGGAAGGAAAAATTGAGGACAATTTAACATATATAAACACTTCTGGGAAACCTTTTGTCTCTGAGGAGTGAGAGGTCAGACTCACAGCACTGTGCAAATGAAACTGTTCCTGTCCATAGCCAAGCCCAGGGACAGTAGCAGGGGCCAGAGGTTAATCCCTGCTGTGACACTGAGCATTAGAAAGGGATCTCATCCTCACTGCCCAGGTCCTTTTCTCCATACTCTGAGCCATGAGCCTGTAACCTTCCCTGCTGCATTCAAGAGAGCAGTGCTGAACCTTCTCACTACAGCAGTTTGTTGTCTCTTGCTTTGGAAGCACTCAGCAAACAAAATCCATGCCTGGTTGCCTCCCTGCAGCAGTCAGTGTGCTCTATCTGCAAGGCAGTTGTTGTTCTCCAGAGCTGCAGAGCTTCTACTCAGGGATTTCCCAAACATGCCTGCCACTTTTATCCCCTCTCCTATGTCCTAAAAGATAATTCAGGTTTTGGTCACTCCTAAGCATTAGCAAAGCTTTTGGATTGAGTAACTTTGCTCACCCCAGCTCAGCTTTAGTTTCCTCTGCAAGTTCTTGGATTTAGACATCTCCACCTCCCCTGAACCCAAGGACTTGCTCTGAGTTTGCTCTGATTCTGGCTGGCTCTTGTGGCTGGCCTGTGGTTATGGATTACTCAGTACTGGAGCAGCCACAGCACTCCTGGAGTCCCTTCATAGAATCACAGAGCTGGCAGGGCTGGAAGGGACCTCAAGGACCATCCTGCTCCAACCCCTGCCATGGGCAGGGACATCTCACACTAGAGCAGGCTGCCCACAGCCACATCCAGCCTGGCCTTAAACACCTCCAGGGATGAGGCTTCCACCACCTCCCTGGGCAACCTGTGCCAGGCTCTCACCACCCTCATGCTGAACAACTTCTTCCTAAGGTCTAATCTCAATCTCCCCTCCTCTAGCTTAGATCCATTCCCCCCACTCCTATCACTCCCTGACACCCTCAGAAGTCCCTCCCCAGCTTTCCTGTAGCCCCCTTCAGACACTGCAAGGCCACAATAAGGTCCCCTGGGAGCCTTCTCCTCTCCAGACTGCACAACCCCAACTCTCTCAGCCTGTGCCCACAGCAGAGCAGCTCCAGCCCTCTGCTCATCCTTGTGGTCCTGCTCTGGACACCTTCCAGCCCCTCCAGATCTTTCCTGTCCCAGGGGCATAGACAGTGTTTGAGAGTGAGGGGCTTGGCTTTTGTCTTGTGTGCCTCAGGCAAAGCCTTTGTGGTCTTCCCAAGGATGTCAAAGGTGTGGAGCATCTCCTCCCTGCCTGTGAAGAGACACTGCTGTCTTCTTTTCTTGAATACCATAGGAGCAAGTAGATCTGTAGTGCATCAGGTTGGTTGTGGTCTGCTACAGGGGGCTCAGGTGGTTGTCTCAGGGCAGAGGAGAGCAGAGGTGGCCTCTGGAGCAGCAGCAGGAGGTGAGCTCGCTGATGGTTCCACTAGCTGGGAGATCCTTGCAGCTGGGAGTCATTCCCAGGCCTCTGGATGGATCCTTCTGGCTGTCCCAAACCCCTCAGTGCTGTGAGTGTGCTGGCTGGAGCAGCACTGCCTGCAGAGGTGTCCTGGTGCCCTGCAGGGGCTGGCTCAAGCCCGGGGCCCCGCGGCTGCCCCCGCACAGCGCCGGAGGACGTTTGGGTCTTGGCACCTCTGTCAGGCAGCCCAGGTTGGCTGGGGCTGGTGCTGTGGCAGGCTGGTGCTGAGCTTGGCAGGGTAGCAGGCAGGGGCAGGCAGGGGCTGGGGCTGCAGCAGGCCCTCAGCAGTGCTGTTGTGTGTGGTTTGTGCCGCGCTCAGGTGCCAGTGAGGAGAAGAAAGAAGGCTGGTCTTGGGCGTCCTACCTGGAGGAGCAGAAAGCTGTCGCTGCCCCTTTAGATCTCTTCCAGGATGTGAGTTGGGATTTTCCTCTCTTTTTTTTTCCCCTCCTCCCTTCTTTCATCTTTTTTTCTTTCCCTTTTTTTCCCCTCTCCCTCCCCTCCTCCTTCTCCTGTCCTCCCTCCTTGCCTCCTCGGTCTGTGTGCCTCTGAGCGAGCTCCCATCTTCCCCTGGAGCTGACCAAACCACCTCCACTTTTGATTTGCCCACAGTCTGACTCCCCAGCACCCACCCCAGCACCCCACACCTGCCTAGGACACCCCCATGACTCTGGCAGGGTGGTGGAGCCTTTCCAGACCTTCTTCAAAGGCAGAGGTGAGCTCACCGTGCTGCACCCCTGCTGCCAGGAGCCTGACTGGCAGAGAGCACCAAAGCCAGGCCTGTGCCCCACACTCCCTGGCTTCAGCTCTTAACCTGGGGACACCCTGCCCTGGCAGTAGCAAGAGACACAAACCCAGCAGGAGGTTGAAGAATGTGTGAAGAGAAATAAAATGTGGGTGACAGCACAACCTGTGGCCCACAGCCTCATGGTGCCAGCAGCTCCCACTGCCTGCTGGCAGCTCCTTGGGCTGGGGCTGGATCCACCTCTCCTCTTTTTTCACATTGGAGTTTCATTTGTTGTTTTGTTTTTTGGTTTTTTTCCAGTACCAAGTAGCTTCCCAGCACAAGAATGGCTTTAAAGTGGGGATGAAGCTGGAGGGGATTGATCCCCAGCATCCATCCATGTACTTCATCCTGACAGTGGCTGAGGTAAGGTTCTCATGTTCCCTGCTTCCTCCTCACAGCTGTGCAGCAGGAGACTATCTGAGGGGTGGGGGTGTGCTGCCAGCTGGCCCAAGGAGGAGGTGAACTTTAGACACTCACCTGCATGAGATGGGCTGGGAGTCAGGAAGGGAGGGACAGGGACAGGCTCTGCTCACCTGTGCCCTGGCATGGGCCAAGGGCAAGGGATGGGAACTGCAGCACAGGAAGCTGCAGCTCAAGATGAGGAAGAATTTCTTGGCTGGGAGGGTCCCAGAGCCCTGGCACAGGCTGCCCACAGAGGCTGTGGAGTCTCCTTCTCTGCAGCCTTTCCAGCCCTGTCTGGATGTGTTCCTGTGTGCCCTGTGCTGGATTCTCTGCTCCTGCTCTGGCAGATCTCCAGAGGCCACTTCCAGCCCCTGACAGCCTGTGTGCTCCAGCAGCTCAGCCAAGCAAATGTGTCCCAGGTCACAGGAGCCTGCTGTGGAGCTGCTGGGGTGCTCCAGCCTGGTTGTGCTCTCCACCACCCTGAGCCAGCAGAGCCATGGGGTGAAAGGCTGTGGGGATGAAAACAGCTTCTTGTGTTCAAACTAAGGCCTCTGAGGCAGGTCTGAGCCCTCGAGATGGAGACTGTGGGGACATCCCATTGCTCCTCCTTGTGTCTGTGGAGGCCTCTCTCTGGGGCTCTCCACTCAGCCGTGAGATCAGACCTTAGGAAGAATTTTTTCACCATGAGGATGCTGAGACCCTGGCACAGGTTGCCCAGGGAGGCGGTGGAAGCCTCATCCCTGGAGGTGTTTAAGGCCAGGCTGGATGTGGCTCTGGGCAACCTGATGTAGTGTGAGGTGTCCCTGCCCATGGCAGGGGGTTGGAACTAGATGATCCTTGAGGTCCCCTCACTTTCAAACACTGTCTATGCCCCTGGGACAGGAAAGATCTGGAGGGGCTGGAAGGTGTCCAGAGCAGGGCCACAAGGATGAGCAGAGGGCTGGAGTTGCTCTGCTGTGGGCACAGGCTGAGAGAGTTGGGGNGGGAGATTGAGATTAGACCTTAGGAAGAAGTTGTTCAGCATGAGGGTGGTGAGAGCCTGGCACAGGTTGCCCAGGGAGGTGGTGGAAGCCTCATCCCTGGAGGTGTTTAAGGCCAGGCTGGATGTGGCTGTGGGCAGCCTGCTCTAGTGTGAGATGTCCCTGCCCATGGTAGGGGTTGGAGCAGGATGGTCCTTGGGGTCCCTTCCAGCCCTACCAGTTCCATGATTCTATGAAGGGACTCCAGGAGTGCTGTGGCTGCTCCAGTACTGAGTAATCCATAACCACAGGCCAGCCACAAGAGCCAGCCAGAATCAGAGCAAACTCAGAGCAAGTCCTTGGGTTTAGAGGAGGTGGAGATGTCTAAATCCAAGAACTTGCAGAGGAAACTAAAGCTGAGCTGGGGTGAGCAAAGTTACTCAATCCAAAAGCTTTGCTAATGCTTAGGAGTGACCAAAACCTGAATTATCTTTTAGGACATAGGAGAGGGGATAAAAGTGGCAGGCATGTTTGGGAAATCCCTGAGTAGAAGCTCTGCAGCTCTGGAGAACAACAACTGCCTTGCAGAGCTCCCTGGGCAGCCAGGCTGATCAACCACCCAGCTGTGGGTGCTGCCCTTGCTGCTGGCAGCATCTCACCAAAGCAGCATTTCATTTCCCCACAATCCCTGTGCCAGCATCTCCCCTGGGTGCAGAAAAAGGAATCCTTGCTCCTACTGGACCTAGACAGGTGCCCCCCACTCATCTCACCTCTGCTCCTAGGGCTGGCTCCTGGTGGCCTTTCATTTCTTCTGTGCTGGATTGGTAGGTGCACAGGCAGTGGCCTCTGAGTGACTCTGTGCTGAGGCTGTGTGTGGGAGGGCAGGAGGGGCCTGCAGTGCTCAGCCAAGGGCAGCAGGAGGCTTCCATGGCCCTTTCCTTTTGCCATCCTCCCTGCTGGCAGGTGTGTGGGTACCGGATGCGCCTCCACTTCGACGGCTACTCCGAGTGCCATGACTTCTGGCTCAATGCTGACTCCCCTGACATCCACCCAGCTGGCTGGTTTGAGGAGACAGGGCACAAACTCCAGCCCCCAAAAGGTAAGGAGTCAGCCAGTCTCAGTTGCTGGGTCCTGTTTGGAGGAGGAGGGGGGGGACACAAGTAGTGGCTCCCCAAACGTGCCACTGGAAACGGGGACAGGATGGCTCCGTGGGGTCAGGATGGCTCCG
>VWZE01005595.1:24366-34955 GCA_013396675.1 Eubucco bourcierii | reverse complement strand
AGGATCTGAAGTGGACTACAGGAGGGCTGGGGTGGGTCTATTGGCAAGGTCTTGTAATGACCAGATGAGGAGGAAGGGGTTTAAAGTGGCAGAGGGGAGATTGAAACTGGATGTTAGGAAGAAGTTGTTTGCAGTGAGGGTGGTGAGACACTGGCACAGGTTGCCCAGGGAGGTTTGGCTGCTCCCTGCCTGGAGTTGTTCAAGGCCAGGTTGGAGGAGGCCTTGAGTAACCTGTTCTAGTGGGAGGTGTCCCTGCCTATGGCAGGGAGTTGGAACTGGATGATCTTTGAGGTCCTCTCCACTCTAAACCATTCTGTGGTTCTAGTTGCTTTCATTGCTGCTCTACCCTAGAAAACAGAATTAAGGTGATGTACAAAGACTGAATGCAGCAGGTTTTAGACAGCCAAATAATCCATTGCTGAAGTTAACATGAAGTTTTCTTCACGTTGCAGCTATTTATGCTGATAGAGTTGCCTTGGTAGAATAGCATCCTTTGATACATGAGCGTCAGATCTGTCTCAGGAATTTCAAAGCTGGCATGTCTGGCAGACAGGAGCCGTTAAGCACTCTAGAAGTCTGAGAGCAAACTAAGAGAAAAGTTTTTTATATCCTCTCTGATTCTAAGGATTAACTACATGCATCCTCGCCTTTATCTCCTACAGTCTTACTGCCTTGATGTGTGTGGTGTGGATTAGTCTCAGTGCTTTACTGGGTTTAGGTGAAACTTGTGCTGTGGCTTTTGCTGTTGGTATCCTTCCTCGTATTTGTGTTGCAGTGAAGTGAAGCCCCCGAGTGGTCTTTGATTATCTGATTCTGGAAAAGGGTAATCCTGCTTTGTGCCAGCTAACATCACTGCTTTTGAGGGCAGCTTGGCTGGGTTGGGCTAGCTTGGGCTGGGATAGGTTTGGCTTGACTGGGCTTGGATAGACTTGGCTGGGATATTTTTTTTATTTTTTTTTTTCCCCCGCCCTGGTCTGCCGCTGGGGAAAAAATGTGGAGACCCCAAGTTTTGAAACTGCATGAAACTTCCTTGCAGACTCTGGTCCAAAGCAGCCAGAGAGCTGTGAACACATCTGTGGTGAATTCAATACATCACCCTCATACACTCCTAAACTCTTAAAAGCTGGAGAATCATAGAATGGTAAGGTTAGAAGGGACCTCAAGAATCATCCAGTTCCAACCACCTGCCATAGGCAGGGACACCTCTCACTAGCACAGGTCACTCAAGGCCTCCTCCAACCTGGTCTTGAACACCTCCAGGGAGGGAGCAGCCACAACCTCCCTGTGCCAGTGTCTCACCACCCTCACTGTAAATAACTTCCTCCTAATATCCAGTCTAAATCTCCCCTCTGCCACTTTAACCCCCTTCCTCCTCATCTGGTCATTGCAAGACCTTGTCAATAGTCCCTCCCTAGCCCTCCTGTAGCCCCCTTCAGATCCTGGAAGGCTACTCTAAGGTCTCCTGGAAGCCTTCTCTTCTCCAGGCTGAAGAGCCCCAACTCCCTCAGCCTGTCCTCATAGGAGAGCTGCTCCAGCCCTCTGATCATCTTTGTGGCCCTCCTCTGGACCCGCTCCAACACTTCCATGTCCTTCCTGTGCTGAGGGCTCCAGAACTGCACACAGGACTCCAGGTGGGGTCTGACAAGAGCAGAGTAAAGGGGTAGAATCCTCTCCCTTGCCCTGCTGCCCACACTGCTCTTGATGCAGCCCAACACACAGTTGCTGTCTGGGCTGCATGTGCACACTGCAGGCTCATGTTGAGCTTTTCATCACCTCAGACTCCAAGGTCCTTTTCCTCAGGGCTGCTCTCAGCAATTCACCACGCAGCCTGGATTTGTGCTTGGGATTGTACCTACCCAGGTGCAGGACCTTACACTTGGTCTTGTTGAATTTCATGAGGTTGGCCTGGGCCCACCTCTGCAGCCTGTCCAGGTCCCTCTGGATGGATCCCTGCCCTCTAGCAAGTTGACTGTGCCACACAGCTTGGTGTCATCTGCAAACTTGCTGAGACTACACTGATTCCTCTGTCCATGTCCCTGACAAAGATGTTAAACAGCACTGGTCCCAGCACTGACCCCTGAGGGGCACCACTCGAGAATGGGAAGTTACACTGGCTAGCAACTTCTGTTAATTAAAGGAGATGTTGTTCTTTGTTCTGCATAAGTGACAAATCATGATCAAATGATAAACACAACAGAATATAGAGCAACTGTTAATCATATAAATTTCTGATGGGTGTGGTCAAAGGAGTAACCTAATATTAATGGTTGTGTTACTTTAAAACCATGCAAAAAAATCCCTGATATATCTAAGAATAAAAGAACTTCAGGCAGAGACACAGCTATTATTAGACATTGATTATAAATATTAATGCAGAGAAGCAAGAGGTTCAACAGCCAACCCTGTTCTGATGCATGCATACATGCTCCCCCATGTATGGTGTAGTAGATAAGTTACCAGTTGCAGAAAGGAAGCTGTGAGGCATTGCCTACTAAAATTAAGCATTTTTGAAGTCTGCAGGGTTTGGCAGCATATACTTACACTTTTAAAGAGACTTAGTAAGGATATATAGAATTTCTTTATTGTATTCCAAACTAAATATCTTCAGCCACAAACCCCCCCCCCAAAAAACCCATAAAACCACCACCATCAAAAAAAGTCTTCCACCAATGACTTTGAAACATCTCATTAGTTCCTTGCCTTAGGAATTGGTCTCTTGTTTCTTGCCTGATAATAATAATTAAAAAAAAAAAAAAGATCAATGTATTCACAAAAGAAGTGTAAAGCTTCTGCATAAACCAAGCGACAGGACTCAGCATAGGTGAAATTATCATGATCCACGACAGTGGTTGCCCAAGTTTTGAACACAAATGCATCACTGTGGAGCTTTAGATCTATTTGCACTCCACTGTGGAAGTCATAAAAGAATGAAGGATTTGCACATTTTGCTGTTCAGTAAGTTGTGCATCAGCAGGGATCTGAAGGCCAGACCCTAGAGATGTAGATAATGTAGAGGCTTCCTCTTTGTTTAAGCTGTGTGAGCATGCTATGAAATTGGAGTTTTCTTTCAGTCTTTTGTTTGATCATTTACATTTTTATTAGCTGCTTGCTTTCTACTCCTACTTCAGTATTCTTTATTACCCTCCTCACTACTGCAAGAGATTTCTGCATAGATAACTAGAACAAAACTGGTGTTGGTAAGAAAATTTGCTGCTCAAGGATGTTCTTTCAAGTGCTCCTTGTTAATGTTCTTAGATAGCAAAGAAAAGTGATTTCCTGAAACAAATTCAGCTAATTTCTTGACATTTTGTAGAGAGAAACAGTACTGAACCATCTTTGATCCTGAGGGATCAGTTTTTAACTTCACTGTAGAGTGTGTGTGGGAAGGCTCTGAGATAAATTTATTGCCTGAGAGAGAAGAAAATATAGGGGAAGCTGTGATCTAGTGCGAGAGGAGAGAATATGAATTATGGAACTTTGTTGGTCTTTTTTTTTCCCCTCACAATCCAGTATGAAATAAGTGAAACCAGACAACATTAATGCTGGAGTCTTTGGATAATCTTTTCAGTGCCAGGATTCCAGGTAGTCCTGTAAAACTAACTGTGGCTTGAAGAACGTCTGGAAACACCTCCTGAGTATTTAAGCATCTCACTTGACTCAGGATAGGAAGCTATCCCAGAAATAACTACACCAATTACTGCTTGTTGAGATATTGTTCCAGTTAGGAAAGTTGTATACAAAAAGGCTATCTCAGAATGGTAGGGGCTGGAAGGGACCTTTAGAGATTGAGTCCAAGCCCCTTGCCAAAACAGGATCACCTAGGGCAGGCTTGCACAGGAATGCATCCAGGTGGGTTTTGAATGTCTCTAGAAAAGCAGGCTCCACAGCCTCTCTGAACAGCATCCAGTGCTCTGCCACTTCACCATAAAAAAAGTGTCTCCTCCTGTTGAGGTAGAACCTCCTGTGTTCCAGCTTGTCCTTGTTGTTGCTTGTCCTATCACCAGGTGCCCCCCAAAAGAGCATGGCACCTTCATCTTGACACCTACTCCACAGGTATTTATAGATGTTGATAAGACTCCCTCTCTACCTTCTCTTCTTCAGGCTAAACATCCCCAGGGTTCTCAGTTTTCCTTCACAGGAGAGAGATTGAAGCCCTACAATCATCCTTGTAGCTCTCCATTGGACTTTCTCCAGCAGGTCCCTGCCTCTATTGAAATGGGAATCCCTATACTAGACACAGCATTCCAGGTATGGCCTCACTAGAGCAGAGGGGGAAGACAATCTCCCTAGCCCTTCTGGCCACACTTTTCCTGCTGCACCCTAGGCTGCCATTGGCTTTCTTGGCCACAAGGGCACATTGCTGGCCCATGCTGCCCACCAGCACTCCAAGGTCTTTGTTCACAGAGCTGCTTTCTAGCAGGACCACCTCTAGTCAGTACTGGGGCCTGCTGTTATTCCTGCCTAGATGCAGGCTCTGCAGTTGTCATTCTAACAAAGCATTATCCTTCCACTGCTCACTGAGGTGTAAGTTCATGAGTTGTTTTTTGTTGAAGGTGATATTTGACAGAGCAAATTATGCAGCTGCTCCTTAGGTGGTGTGGTTAAGTGTTCTGTAACAGCATCTCCTACTGCATAGCAGCTGCTTCACCTTGCATGCTCAGTACAGGCACATTGAATTTAGGCACAGCAAAGGGTAAATGCTTGGCTACATAAACTCTAATCTGCTGATGCATGTATTTGTATTCCTGGATCAATGATCAAGGGCAGTTAATTACCAAACCCAAAGCTCTGCCTAATTTGAGTCTGAGCATCTGAAGCATGTTGTGGCAGCAAACCCTGCCCTCTGCTGTGACTGGGGCTGTCAGGTTTATGGCTGGTGCACAGGGGGTTGGAGGCCCTCAATAAAGATATATGCCCTAAGCAGAAGAGAAACAGTATTTCAAGTCATTCGGGAAGAAACTAACATAGAAGGGAATCTAGGACTTGTCTGAAGCAATTTTTTGGTCTGTGAAATATGCAGCATACTTGGTGCATCAGTGGCTTGGGCAGTAAACACTTCTTTTTTACTTTCTATCTAGTATAGAGGCATTTTATGACACCAATGCTACTGCCTATGAGGCTGGTGGGAAGGAAACCGTCGCAGAACCACACTACAAGAACTGTTTTGGTAGTGTTTGATTCAGGAGCCTCTATGCTTATTGACCTGATACAATTATGCTAAGGGTGCAAACTTGGGTTTGGGGCTCAAAGTGGTCATCTTTGTGAGGAGTCCTCAGCCTTGGCAAAATGCTTGCTCCTGTGAAACTCTGCTAAACTTAGGGGGAAGAATCACAGAGTAGCTTAGGTTGGACAGGACCTTAGAGATCACAAGATGTCAGGGGGTTAGAATGGACCCGAAGAGATCATCCAGTCCAACCCCCTAGCCAGAGCAGGACCATGCAGTCTAGCTCAGGTCACACAAGAACACATCCAGACAGGCCTTGAAAGGCTCCAGAGAAGGAGACTGTAACCTGGCAACCTGTGCCAGTGCTCTGGGACCCTTACAGTAAAGAAATTGCCCCTTGTGTTGAGCTGGAACCTCCTGTGCTGCAGCTTCCATCCATTGCTCCTTGTCCTATCCCAGAGAATGTGAGTAGAGTCTGTCCCCCCTCTCCTGACCCCCAACCCTCAGATATTTATAAAGATTTATTAAATCTTCTCTCAGTCTTCTTATTTCCAGACTAAAAGACCCATCTACTTCAACTTTGCCCCCATGAGCAGGGACACTTCTCAAGTAGACTTGGCTGCTTGAGATCTCATCCAACCTGGCCTTCAACACCCCAGGCAGGAGGAGCCACAAGCTCCATGGGCAATCTGTTCAAGGGTCTCACCATTCTATACTGAAGTACTTCCTGCTAAGATCCAGTCTAACCCTGCTCTTCCTCAGCTTCAAACCATTCCCTCTTTGTCCTGTCTCTAGACACCCTGAGGCAAAGTCCCTCTGCAGCCTTCCTGCAGGATCACCTCAACTATTGGTAGGCAGCTCTAAGGTCCCCCTGGAGTCTTCTCCTCCCCAGGCTGCACACCCCAAGTTCCTTCAGCCTGTTCTCACAGCAGAGCTGCTCCAGCCCTTAAATCATCTTTGTGGCCTCCTCTAGACTCACTCCAACTCACTCTGTGTCCTCCTTATGCTGTGGACATCAGAACTGGACTCAATATTGGAGGTGAGGGCATAGCAGAGCAGAGTCAAGGGGCAGAATCTCCTCTCTTGCCCTGCTGGGCACACTTGCTGCAGTCTATGGTATGATCTGCCTCCTAGGCACAGCATAACTGTGCTCCATCAGGTTGCTCTGTACTTTTCACTATCAGTTTCAGTTCTAAAGTGTGTCTGTTATGAATGAATATTTGCCTTCTCTACTTCTAAATACCAAAAACCTGAATCCAGAGTAAAAGCAGGATAAATTAACCATAAGGCTCTGGTTAATCCTGGGAAATGCAGAGGTAAGACTCAATGAAATCATTCTCATTTAGTGTCTGAGATTTCCATCCCTGATAGACTAGTACAGCTGCAACAGCAAACCTTTAATAAGGTAAGCACTGATTTATCCTTGACTGTAAATGATTCTCACTTCATGCACCCTCACATCAGCTCGCTCTTTGAGGTACATCCTTCCATGTAAAAGAGGTTTAGAGAGTAGGGTGGAAGTAGTTTGTTCTTTTTCTTTCTAACAGGACTTCAGCCTGGAGAAGAGAAGGCTTCCAGGAGACCTTGGAGTAGACTTCCAATATCTGAAGGGGGCTTACAGGAAGACTGGGGAGGGACTATTGACAAGGTCTTGCAATGACAGGGCAAGGGGCAATGGGTTTGAACTGGCAGAGGGGAGATTTAGACTGGATGTTAGGAGGAAGTTGTTTGTAGTGAGGGTGGTGAGACACTGGCACAGGTTGCCCAGGGAGGTTGTGGCTGCTCCCTCCCTGGAGGTGTTGAAGGCCAGGTTGGAGGAGGCCTTGAGTGAGCTGTGCTAGTGGGAGGTGTCCCTGCCTATGGCAGGGGGTTGGAACTGGATGATCCTTGAGGTCCCTTCCAACTTTACCATTCTATGATTCTATGACTTTAAGCTTGAACCTCTACTGTTTTGGTAGCTGTGTGGTTGATGGAAAATTGCACTTCAGCACTCTCACTGCAAAAGCAGTTTTTGACTCAGCACTCAGTTTTTGTAATGAAATAGGTGTTTGTCCCAGGAGGAGAGACTGACCTACAAATGACAGCTGAAGAAGGTGGCACAAAAATTTCCCTGAAAAAGCTTTCCCAAACTTTGCCCAAACCACTTGGATTTCTAGATTCTTTTTCCTCCATGTGTATAATCCAACATTTTGGTTATGGCCACCACCTACAAACTGAATTTATAGATTCACAGAATTAACCAGGTTGGTAAAGAGCTTTGAGATCACCAAGTCCAACCTATCACCTAACACCTTCTAATTAACTAACCTATGGCACTCAGTGCCTCATTCAGCTTCCTCTTAAACACCTCCAGGGATGGGCACTCCAGCACCTCCCCAGGCAGCCCATCCCAATGCCAATCACTCTTGCTGTGAAGAACTTCTTCCTAATGTCCAGACTAAACCTGCCCTGGTGCTGTGTGCTAGGTCATTGCCTAGACTCAGCCAGAGTCAAATGGACTCAGGCTGAACTGAGCTCAGGTGTGCAACTGTATCCCAGCATGGGGCAAGCAGCTGCAGTCCCTTGGCTCAGTTCAGAAGATGGGCAGGGTCAGGTCATCCTTTTGCCAGTCCCCAGCTACGCGTGGTGCAAAGCAATGCAAACAGGTAGAGTGGACAAAACAAAGGCAGCAGCAGCAAAGCAAACACTTGGTGAAGGTTTTAAGCATTTTGATGAGTGTCTTTGACCAACAGCAACAAGATAAAAACACTCCTGGAACCAATTCTATGTTATATCACTGAAAAAAAGACATGCACATGCCTAGCATCTGTGACCTCTGCTTACAAAAGGCAAAGCAGGGTGTAAAACAAAGCCAATTATGGTGTCTCTGTGGCAGACTGAAGGGCACCAAGGCATTTGTCTTCTCTTCTGCTCCTTCCACCCAGGAAGATGGGCTGGGGCAAAGTATTCAGGTAGGTGTTTAAGACATGTCTTGGAACTAGATGATCCTTGAGATCCCTTCCAACCTTACCATTCTATACATTTTAGGTATGATTTGGAACTTTCACCACAGCTGTAGACAGTGATGAGGTCTGGCCTCAGCCTCCTCTGTCTCAAACTGACCATCCCCAGCTCCCTTGGTCACTCCTCCAAGATTTATTCTCCAGTACCTCAAAGATCATAGAATGGTAAGGTTGGAATGGACCTCCAAATCATCTAGTTCCAACCCCCTGCCATAGGCCCAGCTGTCAGCCCAACACTACCATGCCCACTTAAACCATGTCTGTGTGGGTTTTTTGAGAACCTCCAGAGATCATGAGTCTACAACTTCCCTGGGCAGCCTGTTTCAGTGCTTGATCAATGCATGTCAAATTTAATCATTCACTGCTGCTGTGCACAGTACTTTGTGGCACAGCTCAGGTAGGATGTTGGAGGGCAGATCAGATTGGATAGTGACAGGCTGGAAATGCTCTGAGTGAGGAAGCTATCTGTCATGAAGATAAAGTCCTCTGTGTGTGTGTTGGTCTGACTTAATAAATGGTAGGAGGCTATGAAATTTGTTCTTGCAGGAGCTGTGAGTTGTTGTGGAATTCATTTTGCTTCAGTGCAAATGTCTGCTGAAAGCATCTCAACCTTTCCTGATACTTTAGGCTGTGCTTATCTTACCAGATCAGCAGGAAAAGTTAGCATCTGCCCGGTGTTGAACCAGTGTTGACCCAGCAAATCAGCTTTGATCCGAAGGCCATTTGAACATTGGAATAGGACTATGCTAAGTTTGTCACTTTTACCTTAGCTGCTTACCCATCAGAGATCTTTCTGGGATGTTTTTTATGCTTGAAAACAGCCCTGTCCCTCTGTCATTCTGATCACAGGATGTCAGGGCTTGGAGGGACCTCTGCAGATCTTCCAGTCCAACTCCCCTGGCAGAACAGGATCACAGAATCTAGCTTAGGTCACACAGGAACACATCCAGACAGGCCTGGAAAGACTCCAGAGAAGGAGACTCCACAACCTCTCTGGGCAGCCTGTTCCAGTGCTCTGCCACCTTTACAGTAAAGAAGTTCTTACTCATGTTGAGGTGGAACCTCCTGTGCTGCAGTTTCCATCCATTGCTCCTTGTCCTATCCCAGGGTACAAGGGAGCAGAGGCTGTGCCTGTCCCTTCATTCCTGACCCCTAGCCCTCAGATATTGATAGACATTGCTCAGATCCCCTTTCAGCCTTCTCCTCTCCAAACTGAGCAGCCCCAGGGCTCTCAGCCTTTCCTCATCAGGCAGTGATTCAGTCCCTTCAGCATCCTTGTAGCCCTCTGTTGGAGTCTCTCCAGTAAATTCCTGCCCCTCCTGAACTTTTGCAGAAAAACCAGCAAGAATTTTCTGTGTGTCTCTATAAACAGCCAGAATTCATCCCTTGGGAATAATTGTGGTAATGATTTAAGAGATACAAAAATTAGAAGCCTAATGACAGTCAGGAATGATGGAATTGCTTTGTTGATGCAGTAAAGATAAGTGAAATTGGCTCTTTATTGTAATGGGCTACAACTGCAATAATAAGCTTGACAGGCAACATTTAATGCTTACTGAATTAAAGGTTTCAGTTATTTTCAGGAGAAAACAGAGTTTAGTGAGTGGTGTCTGTATCTAACAGCACTGAGAGTTGGAGTCACTCTAATGGAGGCTAAGTGCTATTTATGTACTTTTTGAGAGGTGGATTAATCTAGATAATTGCATGTGGTCTCTTTTACTCCTTCATGTTCACAAATCCTAGGTGCTGACAGCAAGAGAGCATTCCATCAGTTCAACAGGAAGCTGAATTTAAAATAGAAATACACTGGGGTTTTTTTTTAATTTTTTTTTTTTTGCAGTGCATAATTAACCTCTGTCAAGCATTGCCCCCCAGATATTATTGCAGACAGCTGGTAAACAGGAGCCCAAAACCTCTTCAATGTTCCTACATTTCTAAACAGTATTTAAAGTTGCAGTAGAAGTGGGGATTGGAGGAGAGAGACAAATATTCCTGCTTCCAGTTCATAGAATCATAGAATGGTAAGGTTGGAAGGGATCTCAAGGATCATCCAGTTCCAACCCCCTCCCATAGACACCTCACACTAGTACAGGTCACTCAAGGCCTCCTCCAACCTGGCCTTGAATACCTCCAGGGAGGGAGCAGCCACAACCTGCCTGGGCAACCTGTGCCAGTGTCTCACCACCCTCACTGCAAACAACTTCCTCCTAACATCCAGTTTCAATCTCCCCTCTGCCAGTTCAAACCCATTGCCCCTTGTCCTGCTGTTGCAAGATCTTCTCAATAGTCCCTCCCTCCCCAGCCTTCCTGTAGCCCTCTTCAGATCCTGGAAGGCTACTCTAAGGTCTCCTGGAAGCCTTCTCTTCTGCAGGCTGCAAAGCCCCAACTCTCTCAGCCTGTCCTCACAGCAGAGCTGCTGCAGC
>VWZE01005595.1:0-19104 GCA_013396675.1 Eubucco bourcierii | reverse complement strand
TTTTCTCTTCCATCCTCCCCCCCCCCCCCCCTAGTTCATTTCATAAAAATCCTCTTTTCAACAACAACAAAATACTAAAGGGGTATTTGAGCTTAAAATTCTAAGGAGCATTTGCTTTACACAAAGGCACAATGTTAGAAGAAGCATTTTTCTTAGGGGATTTCATAACCCTTCCAAGAACACCCAGAGTCTCTTTGTGAACTAAATGCTCAAGATCCTTACTTAATTATATACATTTGAGTGTGAGAATAGGAACTTTGCTAAAATACATATGCTTTATTTTTTAGTTACTATTGTTATTTGCTGCTTTGCAATCCTTAGAGGGCAGCTATTTTGAAGGCAGCTGCTGCCTTGGTGCTCTCACAAACCTTATTAGTTGGCTGTGTCAAACTGTTGAAATAATGGGCAGGGTAAGTGGAGGTAATGATCTCTGTAAATGACCTTGAATGAGGAAGCCATAAATAGAACCATAAATGCCAGACTCCTAACTGTGACATGAAGTTTTATTCTCCTTGTGGAGGATGGATGTAAAAGCCACCAGAAAGGGTTGGAGCGGAGATGAAGCATTCCCAGCCTCACCATGAGAGCAGGGTGGGAAATGGTTTATTGTTCCTTCAGCTGTAATGTCTTAATTAGATATGTGTGACCAACTGATTTATATGTAGAAAACTTAAAATGCTGACTTGTTCCACCTGCCACTTCAGCTGCCAGCAGTTTGTGTTCATAGAATCATAGAATGCCTTGGGAAGGAAGGGACCTCCAAAGGTAAGCAGTTCCTGGCTGGTTTTATTTCTGAATTCTTGTAAAACTGCAGAATCACAGAATCAGTCAGGGTTGGAAGGGGCCACAAGAATCATCCAGTTCCAACGCCCCTGCCATGGGCAGGGACATGTCTCACACCAGATCAGGCTATTCACAGCCTCATCCAGCCTGGCCTTTGATGAGCGATCCCTGGCCAGGGATGAGGCTTCCACCACCTCCTTGGGCAACCCCTTCCAGGCTCTCACCACCCTCATGCTGAACAACTTCTTCCTAACATCCAGTCTGAATCTCCTCATTTCTATCTTGGTTCCATTCCCCCCACCCAGTTCTATTGCTACCTGACAGCCTAAAAAGTCCCTCCCCAGCTTTCTTGTATTTCATTTAAGATACTGAAAGGTCATAAGAAGGTCACCTGGGAGCCTTCTCCTCTCCAGCCTGAACAGCCCAAACTCCCTCAGTCTGTCCTCACAGCAGAGCCCTCTGATCATTCTCGTGGCCCTTCTCTGGACATGTTCCAGTCATCCAGTCCAACCTCTCCTGCAGTCAGCAGGGACATCCTCAACTAGATCAGGTTACCCAGAGCCCTGTTGAGCTACACCTTGAATATCTCCAGGGATGGGACAACCACCTCCTTGAGCAACCTGTTACAGTGTTTCACCAACCTCATAGTAAAGAACCTGTTCCTAACACCCAATCTAAATCCTCTCTTCTCTACTTAACCTGTTCCTAACATCCAATCTAAATCTTCTCTTCACTACTTCGAAGCCATTGCCCTCATCCTGTCACTGCAGGCCTTTGCAAATAGTCTCTCTCCAGTCTTCTTGTAGCCCCCTTCAAGTACTGGAAGCTCACCAATAGGTCTCCCCAGAGCCTTCTCTTCTCCAGGCTGAGCAATCCTACCTCATGTCCTTCTAGCAGAAGTGTTCCAACTCCTAATGATTTTCATGGCCCTCTGGACCTGGTCTATCAGGTCCCTGTTCTCCATGTATTGAGGGCTCCAGAGCTGGATGCAGTACTCCAGGTGAGCTCTCACCAAAGTCAAGTCATAGAATCACCTCTCTGGGTCTGCTGGCAATGCACCTTCTGATGCAGCCCAATTTTCACATAAACTAGCAACACTTTCTGTAATCCCTACTGAATGTCTTTAATTGTTATGTGGAAGAAAAAAGAATATGATGTCAGGAAGAACAGATAAAGCAGTGCTGCTCTGAATCTCTCCATCTCAGAACAATGACATTTGTTTAATGACCATCTAATTGGGCTTTGTTCTAGTTACAAACAGTACTTGGCAGGAAAATGCTGCCATCATCTTAGCAATATGTTCCACACAAAAGCTGTCACTTCTTGGCTGCATGTTGAAACCCTCAGAGGAGTCCTAAGAAATAACTCTTCCTGTTGGTTTTGCTGCTGGGTCTATACAGCCAATCCTGTGGATATTTCCATGCCCCTCTCTTGACTTGTCCTAAAATGTAGGAGTGATGAATGAGTTGCAACAGCTGCTTGGAGCTTGAAGGGCCTCAACAGAAGGTTGCAAAGGAGGCTGCAAAAGAAGGAAGGGGAGTTAGTTTCTTTGCAGGCAGCAGATAGGAGAAGGCAGCCTGCTCATGAAGTAGTTGAAGTGCAGTTCACAGCAGTCATTTAATGGAAACCAACAGACATACTGGGTTTGGTATCACAATTCCTCAACTACTGGAAGCTGTGGGAAACAAAGTACTGAAACTGCACATGCTTGATTTTGTTTGGTACAGGAATGGGCACATGTTCGTAGACTCCTAGGGTGGTTTGGTGGGAAGGGACCCTGAAGATCATCTGGTTCCAACCCCCCTACCATGGGCAGGAGACACCTTCCACCAGACCAGGTTGCTCAAGGCCTCATCCATCCTGGCCTTGAACATCTCCAGGGAGAGGACATCCATGACCTCCCTGGGCAACCTGTGCCAGTGCCTCCCCACCCTCACTGGAAAGAACTTCTTCCTAATCTTCCATCTCACTCTGCCCTCCTCAAACTTCAATTCATTCCCTCTCATTGTATACAAGCCCTTGTAAAAAATCCTTTCCTGGTTTTCTTGTAGGCTCCCTTCAGGTCCTGGAAGACTGCTTTAAAGTTTCCCTGGGGCCTTCTTTACCCCAGGTTGAGCAATCCCAACTCCCTCCACCTGTCTCCATAGGGAAGGTGCTGCAACCCTCTGATCATTTTTGCAGCCTTCCTCTGGACCCACTCCAGCTGTTTGATGTCAGTTTTGTTCCTTATATCCTTCCCTTTCTTGAATTCCATGCTACCAGAATCACCTTTTCCTTCAATGCACAGTGCATGATTTGGTGCTCTAGGTAGATACAAACAAAGGTTCACTGTCAATTATAAGTAAGGATTACTCAATCTTAATATCATTGCACGTGGAAGGGGGGATTCCTCTGGACGTCGTTGCGCGTGGAAGGGGGGATCCCTCCGGGCGTCGTGGCGCGTGGCAGGGGGCGGTCCCTCCGGGCGTCGTGGCGCGTGGCAGGGGGCGGTCCCTCCGGGCGTCGTGGCGCGTGGCAGGGGGCGGTCCCTCCGGGCGTCGTGGCGCGTGGCAGGGGGCGGTCCCTCCGGGCGTCGTGGCGCGTGGCAGGGGGCGGTCCCTCCGGGCGTCGTGGCGCGTGGCAGGGGGCGGTCCCTCCGGGCGTCGTGGCGCGTGGCAGGGGGCGGTCCCTCCGGGCGTCGTGGCGCGTGGCAGGGGGCGGTCCCTCCGGGCGTCGTGGCGCGTGGCAGGGGGCGGTCCCTCCGGGCGTCGTGGCGCGTGGCAGGGGGCGGTCCCTCCGGGCGTCGTGGCGCGTGGCAGGGGGCGGTCCCTCCGGGCGTCGTGGCGCGTGGCAGGGGGCGGTCCCTCCGGGCGTCGTGGCGCGTGGCAGGGGGCGGTCCCTCCGGGCGTCGTGGCGCGTGGCAGGGGGCGGTCCCTCCGGGCGTCGTGGCGCGTGGCAGGGGGCGGTCCCTCCGGGCGTCGTGGCGCGTGGCAGGGGGCGGTCCCTCCGGGCGTCGTGGCGCGTGGCAGGGGGCGGTCCCTCCGGGCGTCGTGGCGCGTGGCAGGGGGCGGTCCCTCCGGGCGTCGTGGCGCGTGGCAGGGGGCGGTCCCTCCGGGCGTCGTGGCGCGTGGCAGGGGGCGGTCCCTCCGGGCGTCGTGGCGCGTGGCAGGGGGCGGTCCCTCCGGGCGTCGTGGCGCGTGGCAGGGGGCGGTCCCTCCGGGCGTCGTGGCGCGTGGCAGGGGGCGGTCCCTCCGGGCGTCGTGGCGCGTGGCAGGGGGCGGTCCCTCCGGGCGTCGTGGCGCGTGGCAGGGGGCGGTCCCTCCGGGCGTCGTGGCGCGTGGCAGGGGGCGGTCCCTCCGGGCGTCGTGGCGCGTGGCAGGGGGCGGTCCCTCCGGGCGTCGTGGCGCGTGGCAGGGGGCGGTCCCTCCGGGCGTCGTGGCGCGTGGCAGGGGGCGGTCCCTCCGGGCGTCGTGGCGCGTGGCAGGGGGCGGTCCCTCCGGGCGTCGTGGCGCGTGGCAGGGGGCGGTCCCTCCGGGCGTCGTGGCGCGTGGCAGGGGCGATCCCTCCGGGCGTCGTGGCGCGTGGAGATGTGGATTTTGGCAACTGGTAACTTGGTTTGTTGTTGGGTTTTTTGTTTTGTTTCTTTTCCTTTTCTTTCTTACCACCAGTGACTCTAACCTCTTCCTCATGGCTTGTGTGTGCCTGTGCGTAGGAATTCAACAAAACCTTCAACAAGAAAGCAATGAAGAAATGAGAAAGTGGAGAGCTGGCTTGAATCCTGCCCTGCTCTGAACAGAGCTGCAGCAGTCTGCTCTTATGCAGCAGACTTTGATGAGGATGATTCTAATTCCATCTTCACATAGTCTGCCTCCTATATTAATGTGCCAATTCAAGTGCTCTATACTCTTGTCCTACATTTGATTAAAAAAGAAAAGGAAGGGAAAAAAAAAACAAATCCCAAACATCTGGGCTGCATAATTTTAGAATTGGCTCCATTACTAATGGTGACCTTGGTTGACCTTTCTTTTTTTTTTAATTATTACTTTATTTTATTTTATTGTTTATTTTTTAAAAAACCACAGAGTTGAATGAGCTAAAGACCTGTCTTCTAGGAAAACAGAGAAACAGAGAAGGTTAGAGAAAGGAGGGTGGACCTAATCTGGAATCAGTGTGTAGCAGGTAGTCACAGAAGAGGGCAGGGAGAGGAGCAGGCAGTTTGAGAGGAGAAGGCTGAGAGGAGAACTCATCAATGTCTATAAATATCTGAGGGCTGGGGGAGAGGAAGGAAGGGACAGGCACAGCCTCTGCTCACTTGAGCCCTGGGGTAGGACAAGGAGCAATGGATGGAAACTGCAGCACAGGAGGTTCCACTTCAACATAAGAAAGAACTTCTTGACTGTAGGGGTGACAGAGCCCTGGTACAGGCTGCACAGAGAGATTGTAGAGTCTCCTTCTCTGGAGCCTTTCTAGCCCTGTCTGGAGAGAAGGTGGATCAGAGATGACATAATTGTGACCTTCCAATGTCTTAAGTGAGATACAAGAAAACTGGGGAGGGAGTTTTTAGGCTGTCAGGTAGTAATAGGACCAAGGGGAATGGAACCAAGCTAGAAATGGGGAGAATCAGACTGGATGTTAGGAAGAAGTTGTTCAGCATGAGGGTGGTGAGAGCCTGGAAGGGGTTACCCAGGGAGGTGGTGGAAGCCTCATCCCTGGAGGTGTTTAAGGCCAGGCTGGATGAGGCTGTGGGCAGCCTGACCTAGTGTGAGGTGTCCCTGCCCACTGCAGGGGGTTGGAAGTGGATGGTCCTTCTAGTCCTGTCCAACCATGACTGATTTGGTGATTCTAAGATGTGTTCCTGTGAGACCTGCACTAGATTCTATGGTCCTGACCTGGCAGGGGCTTGGACTCATTGATTTCCAGAGTTCCAGCCTCTAACATCCTGTGATCCTGTAGTCCAGCAGTTGTTCCTAGTGACTCTGAATACAGAAAACCTTTTCTGCCAGTAGTATTAATGGAGTGTCTTCAGTGTCTTCACATTGCAATATATTGCCCCATAGGTAGCAGCATCATAGTGAGANCTCCTAACATCCAGTTTCAATCTTCCCTCTGCCACTTCAAACCTATTGCTCCTTGTCCTGGCATTACAAGACCTTGTCAATAGTCCCTCCCCAGACTTCCTGTAGCCCCCTTCAGATACTGGAAGGCCACTCCAAGGTCTCCTGGAAGCCTTCTCTTCTCCAGGCTGCAGAGCCCCAACTCTCTCAACCTGTCCTCACAGCAGAGCTGCTGCAGCCCTCTCATCATCTTGGTGGCCTCCTCTGGACCCGCTCCACCACTTCCATGTCCTTCCTGTGCTGGGAGTTCCAGAACTGCACACAGGACTCCAGGTGTGGCCTGAGGAGAGCAGAGTAAAGGGGTAGAATCCCCTCCCTTGCCCTGCTGCCCACACTGCTCTTGCTGCAGCCTAGCACACAGTTGCTGTCTGGGCTGCATTCACACTGCAGGCACATGTTGAGCATTTCATCACCCCAGACCCCCAGGGCCTTTTCCTCAGGGCTGCCCTCCAGCCATAGCGAGTGCTCAGATGGGAATTGGTTGATTTAGTTGCCAAGATACTCTTTGTGATATCTGGTGAGTCCTTCAGCCAAGTGAAGTCTCTGGTGACTGGAAGAAGAGAGGCATTATATTCATTTTTGTAAGAGAGTAGAAAGGAGACCCCTGGGAACTACCAAATTGTCAGCCTGACCTTTGTGCCTGAGAAGATCACGGGACAGATGTTCTTAGAAGCTATGCTAGGACATTTGAGAGTCAGGGCCATTATTTGAGACATGTAGCATGGCTTCACCAAGGACCAAGACTAGGTGTCTGGCCCACCTAGTGGCTTTCTATGTCAGTGACTGCCTCAGTGGGCAGAAGAGCTGCAGCTGTCATCTACATGAACTTCTGTTGGGCGGTTGCCCTGGTCCCCTGCAATATCTTTGTCTCTATATTGGAGAGAGATGAGTTTGGTGGATAGACTGCTTGGTGGATGAGGAATTGGTTGGATGCTTGTATCCAGAGGTTAGTGGTCGGTGACTCAGTGCTCAGATAGAAATTGATATCCCTCAAGGGTCCTTACTGGGACCAGTGCTGTTCCCAGTGACATAGATGGTAGGATTGAGTGACCCTCAGCAAGCTCGCAGCTGACAGCAGCGTGAGTGGTGTATGGGTGGGATGCATCCCAGACAGACTTGGACAAGCTTCAGAAGTGGAACTGTGTATAACTCATGAGGTTCAGCAAGACCAAGGTCCTGCACTTGGACTGGGGCAATCCCCAGTATCAATAGATGCCAGGGGATGAAGGGATTGAGAGCAGCCCTGTGGAAAAGGACTCAGCAGTATGGTGGGTGAAAAGCTGGACCTGAGCCAACAACATGTGCTTGGAGCCAGGAGGCCATGTGTGTCCTGGGCTGCATCAGTAGAAACATGGCCAGCAGGCAGAGAGAGGTGACCCTGCCACTGCTCTGCTCTTGTGAGACTCTGTCTGCAACTACCTGAAGGGGCGTTGCGGAGAGGCTGCTGCTCTGCTCACAGATCATTGGAGAGAGAACAAGGGGGAATGGCCTCAAGCTGAGGCTGGGGAGGGTTAGGTTGGACATTAGGAAATATTTTTTTCCCATCAAGAGTGGTCAGGCTCTGGAATGAGCTGCCCAGGGAGGTGGTGGAGTCCCCAACCCTGGATGTGTTTAAAGGTGGTTTGGATGCGGTGCTTGGGGATACAGTTTAAAGTGAATCTTGTAGAGTAGGGTTCTAGGTTGGACTTGGTGATCCTGAGGGGCTTTACCAACCTGGGTGAGTCTGTGATGCCCACCTCTGGAGCCCTCAGCACAGCAGAGATGCAGACCATTGGAGTAGGGACACAGAAATGACTGAAGGGATGGAAGTCCTCTCCTACGAAGCCCAAGAGCGTTGGGGTTGTTCAGCCTGTAGAAGAGAAGGCTCTGGAGGAGATCTTATTGTAGTCTTTCACTACTTAAAGGGGACTTATAGGAAAGATGGGGACAGTGCCTGTAGCAGGACTACTGCAGCAGGATGAGGGGTGCTGGTTTGAATCTAAAGAGAGTAGATTTACACTAGGTGTAAGGAAGAATATTTTTTACAGTGAAGGTGGTGAAACATTGGAACAGGTTGCCCAGGGGGCTGGTGGATGCCCCATCCCTGGAAACATTCCAGATCACATTGTCCCTGCTCCTTGCAGGGGAGGTTGGGCTAGGATGACTTTTAAACCTCCCTTCCAGCCTAAATTATTCTGTAGGCAAAGTATGAGCCAAATGTGCACAATTGTGAAGCAGCAGCAGCATGAGGAATGTTTCCCTGGGACATAGTTTGCTCTGCCTTTCTCTAATTCCTGCATTAGACCCCTGAAATCCTGAGCTTATCCATTGCAGGATGCTGATGCTGATAAAAGGTAGTTTGCATTGAAATGCAAAGGAGTGCTCTCCTGGTCCTCAGAATTAAAGCCTTGTCCCCAGATTTGAAGGTGGGAGGCATATATTCAGAAGCTGTAGGGAAGGTTTCCTCTGAGGATGGTTGCAGAGGAACAGTTGAAGGTTTTGCTTTTGTTTTCCTGCTCAGACTTACATGGCTCAGAAATGAGCCAAACACAAAATCCCAAACTAATGCCAAACCTGCAGCTTCTGTTATTCCTTGCTATGCTTTGTGGACTCCTCCAGGCAGCAGGCCACCAAAACATTCTTCTTTACTGATGTGTGGGAGACCTTCATGCACTGAAAAAGTTCTACCTTTTTTTTTTTTTTTTTTTTTTTTTTTGAGTAATTTGAACTTCAGCAAGAAATTAGTTCATTAATAAATGAAGAGGGGTGAATTAATTATGTGTGGAAAATGGCAAAGATTGAGATTCCCTGCAAAACTTCTTTGCCATGTGTGCATGCACAAGTTAGAAAGGAGGTGAGGTCACAGAGAACTGATTTCAGAGGAGGACAAGGGGGCAGGTGAGGAAACATTGCAAGTAGCACAGCCTGAGGGAGTTGCTGCTCTGGAGAATTTGTGGTGTGTAGTTTTGGGGGAACACTTAACCAAATAGATGTATCATGACCTACTTTTTAGGAGCCTTCAGAGGCAATTTAAGATGTGGACTGTGCATTGGCTGCTCACTTTGATCTCTCCTGACTCTGCCTCAGTACTTGCATCTCTTGCATAGAATCGTAGAATGGTCTGGGTTGGAAAAGAACTCTGAAGCTCATCCAGTCCAAACCCCTCCTGCAGTCAGCAAGGACATCCTCAACTAGATCAGGTTGCCCAGAGCCTCACCAAACCTCACCTTGAATGTCTTCAGGGATGGAGCCATAATCACCTCCCTGGGCAACCTGTTCCAGTGTTCCACTACTCTCATGATAAAGAAACTGTTCCTAGCATCCAATCTGAATCTGCTCTTCTCTAATCTGAAACCATTACCTCTTGTCCTTTCATTCTAGGCCTTTGCAAACAGTCTCTCTGCAGCCTTCTTGTAGCCCTCTTCAGGTACTGGAAGGTTGCCATTAGGTCTCCCTGGAACCTTCTCTTCTCCAGGCTGAACAACCCCAGCTGCCTCATCCTGCCCTCATAGCAGAGATGCTCCAACCCCCTGATCATGTCCGTGGTCCTCCTCTGGACCTGCTTCATCTTGCTGTAGGAGGATGCACACCAGATACTGCCTGAGCATGGTACTGGGATGCCAGAGCAAAGGCAATGGAAGTGAGGATGTTGCAGCCTCTGTCACTTGATTACAAATGGGAGCAAACATTTGTTTGCTGTACCAATTCCTGAGCTGAGAGAGGAAAGGGCTGGGGCAAAAGACAGCCCCAGGACTCTCTCACATCTAACTCCTGCTTCCAGAAATAGAATAGAATAGTGGGGGAAATGCCTCTCTCAGCTTATTTGAATCATAGAATGGTAAGGTTGGAAGGGACCTCAAGGATCATCTAGTTCCAACCTCCTGCCATAGGCAGGGACACCTCCCACTAGTACAGGTCAATCAAGGCCTCATCCAACCTGGCCTTGAACACCTCCAGGCAGGGAGCAGCCACAACCTCCCTGAGCAACCTGTGCCAGTGTCTCACCATCCTCACTGCAAACAACTTTCTCCTAACATCCAGTCTAAATCTTCCCTCTGCCAGTTCAAACCCATTGCCCCTTGTCCTGGCATTGTAAGGCTCTGTCAATAGTCCCTCCCCAGCCTTCCTGTAGCCCTCTTCAGATCCTGGAAGGCTACTCTAAGGTCTCCTGGAAGTCTTCTCTTCTGCAGGCTGCAGAGCCCCAACTCTCTCAGCCTGTCCTCATAGGAGAGCTACTGCAGCCCTCTCAGCATCTTCATGGCCTCCTCTGGACCCACTCCAACACTTCCATGTCCTTCCAGTTCTGGGGGCTCCAGAACTGCACACAGGACACCAGGTAATAAGTAATAAGTTCCATGACTCTCATAAAAGCTGTGTTTTTGGTTTGTTTTTTTTTTTTTTTTTTTTCAATCAGGGCCATTCCCAATCATTCCTTTATGTTGGAAGTACAACAGAGAACCTGGGGCTGCACAGCCTGCAGCAGATGAATTGCCTTTGGAGCCCACTGCAGAGGTTTAGCTCATCCTGTGAAGCCAACTGGCTAAAAATTAATTCACATTTACTTGAACAAAAAGTAGCACTGCTTGTTCCAGAAAGAGGGCTGCAAGACTATCAGGCTCTATTAAAAATAACAGCACATCAAACAAGGTAGGAGATGTTCAATGAGCTGTCATAGGGACTGATAGTTCAGCAGCTGAAGTAGCAAGGAAAAGGTAAAAGCATATCCATGAGTTTCAATAAGGCAAAGAAAATGGTGGTGGTGGTGGTGAACCCCAACCCAAACCTTTGATTTAGAGTCAAAAACCTGAGTATGCAGGGAAAGAAAAAGAATGAAAGCAGCAGTTTGGAAAGATGTCTGTTGAAAGGGGTGAAATAATTCTGTGGGGGAAAAAACTCAACAAACCCAAACCTTGATTTAGAGTCAAAAACCTGAGTATGTAGGGAAAGAAAAAGAATGAGAGCAGCAGTGTAGAAAGATGTCTGTTGAAAGGGGTGAAATAATTCTGTGGGGGGAAAAAACCCAAACTCAAACCTTGATTTAGAGTCAAAACCCTGAGTATGTAGGGAAAGAAAAAGAATGGTAACAGCAGTGTGGAAAGATGTCTGTTGAAAGGGGTGAAATAATTCTGAGGGGGAAAAAAACCCAAACTCAAACCTTGATTTAGAGTCAAAACCCTGAGTATGTAGGGAAAGAAAAAGAATGAAAGCAGCAGTGTGGAAAGATGTGAAATAATTCTGTAGTTACAAGCTAAAATGTAACTTACCCTGTCCCCAGGGTGTCTTTAAGAAGGCAAAAAAGTCCACAGGGGAATGCTGTCTGAAAGAGAACCTGTGCAGAAACAGGCTTCTCTCTGTGAAGTTTTGGCCTTGGGGATTGTATTATTTATTATGTTAATTCCCTGGGATTTAGAGAGCTTTCACCTAGCAAATGAAGGCTTTGGAGAAGTATCTTTAAGGGAAACTGTGAAGTTTTCCTCCTCTGAACCCTCTTGCCTTAAGATTTCCTGGCGGCTCTTGTCCTTACGTGGTTAGCGATGAATCAGACTTTACTGGAGAGCGAATTAGCAGATATATAATTGGCTTACAGGTGAAGAAGAGCAACAGGAATAGGAGTGACATATGGAAAAAAGATATAAATGGTGTTAAAAAATGCATAGCTTGGCTTCAGAAACTGCTTTGGCTGTGATGGGCTTTGGTGAGAGCTTGCAGCTATTGGAAAAGTGTGAAATGAAAAGGAGGAGAAGAAATTTGTGTGGTACTTCAAGAGTATTTTTGTTTACACCAAGAATGAGCTCAGCCATATGTTTTCTGGAGAGGTGGCTGTACATTCCTCCCTGCCTGCATCCACCAGGTTTTACAGCAGACAGTTGGCACTTGGTGGAAAAAAAAAGAGGCTATAGAGACCCAGTATGTCACTATACCTGTCCAGACCACATCTTTAGAGGGCAGGGGAGATCTTTATTTTTCCATTTCACAGGTAGCAAGGCTTCCAGGGTGACTGCAGGAGCAGGTACACATCCCATATGTATCACCTGCAGGGCTGAGTGGAAAGCCATGCCAAGGCTCCCCTGATCCATGGGCTGCTGGAAGGAACAGACTTAGTTGACTCCAGGAGTGTGTGTCAGGGCAGGGAACTGCACCTGCTTGGCTTGTCAGGTTCCATCACAATGCTATTTTGTCATCCTTCCTTCCTCCTCCTCTTCGGTTAGACATGCAGTCAGATTTCAGGCTTGGCATGGTGGCCAATACTGGCATGGTGTGAAGGGGATCCTCTGAACAGAAATATCACTCAGTTAAGTGTTTTTGGAAGCAGAAATGGGTGAGTCAAAGGTGATAAGTAATCCTGGTCTTGCCACATGACCTCATTTTCTCCAGGAGGAACACAGATATTTCACCCCCTGGATGTCAGTTCATTTTATGGGGAAAGCTGCTTTGCATCTACACCAGGCTGCAGCCAACACTTCAGGCTCACAGCATGTTAAGGGTTGGAAGAGACCTCCAGAGACCATTGACTCCAACCCCCTGCCAAAGCAGGACCAGAGAATCTAGCACAGGTCACAGAGAGAAGAATAGAATCATAATCAGCCAGGTTGGAAGAGACCCTCAAGCTCCAGCCCAGCCCAAGCTCTCACTGCAACCAGACCATGGCACTAAGTGCCCCAGCCAGGCTTCACTTCAACACCTCCCTGGGCAACCCATTCCAATGCCAATCGCTCTCTCTGTCAAGAACTTCCTCCTAACATCCAGCCTAGACCTCCCCTGGCACAACTTGAGACTGTCTCCTTGTTCTGTTGCTGGTTGCCTGGGGAACACATCCAGCCAGGGTTTGAAAATCTCCAGAGAAGGAGACTCCACAACCTCTCTGTGCAGCCTGTGCCAGGGCTCTGTGATCCTTACAGTAAAGTTCTTCCTCAAGTTGAGGTAGAGCTGGAATTTATACCCACTGCCCCTTGTGCTACCACAGGGTGCAACTGAGAAGAGTTTGTCCCTTTCCTCTTGACCCCCAGCCCTCAGATATCTATAGACATTGATCAGATCCCCTCTAAGTCTTCTCTTTACCAGACCAAACAGCCCCAGGTCCCTCAACCTCTCCTCACAGGGCAGTGCTCCAGCTCCTGAATCATCTTCCTAGCCCTCCATCTGCAGTGCAGCCAAGACCTTCCTGCAGCTTTAGCTTCAGGCTTCCTCTCTTGCTGTTTTTCCCACTCAATAATTCAAGCATTTTTGTTGGTGTGTGCAACTGGCTGTTGTTTCATTTCAGCTGCTTTGTGGTAGCTTTATTTCCAGCAGCTGAGAGCTGAAAGACTTCTTCCCTATTAGCTGGATGTTGCTTCTTAGTGGCTGAGCTGCTGCTTCTTGTTTTCCTTTCACAGCTCTCAGCTTACTGTTTCAGTTGACATGTCAGTAGACTCCCTGACAGCATCAAGTATCTCCTTGTGTCACCTCTCTTCCTCTTGCTGCTTCTGTTTTTTGCTGTGCCTGGCCATCTGCTTCTTGCTCCAAACAGTGGTCCTGATGAACAAAAAACCGCAATTCCTGGCTGGTTTTATTTCTGAATTTTTATTGAATCATAGAATCATTTCAGGGTTGGAAGGGACCACAAGCATCATCTAGTTCCAACTCCCCCACCATGGGCAGAGATACCTCACACTAGATCAGGCTGGCCACAGCCTCATCCAGCCTGGCCTTAAACACCTCCAGGCGTGAGGCTTCCACCACCTCCCTGGGCAACCTCTTTCAGGCTCTCACCACCCTCATGCTGAACAGCTTCTTCCTAACATCCAGTCTGAATCTCCCCATTTCCAGATTTGTTCCATTCCCCCCAGTCCTGTCACTACCTGACAGCCTAAAAAGTCCCTCCCCAGCTTTCTTATAGCCTGCTTCAGATACTGAAAGGCCACGATAAGGTCACCTGGGAGCCTTCTCCTCTCCAGACTGAACAACCCCAACTCCCTCAGTCTGTCCTCACAGCAGAGCAGCTTCAGCCCTCTGAGCATCCTCGTGGCCCTTCTCTGGACATTATCCAGCACATCCATAAGCCTCTTGTAACAAGGGCTCCAGAATCTACCTATTACTTATTTCCCTCCCCCCCACGCCACACCATTGTTTGGTTGGCCTCAAGCCTTTGAATTTTACTCAGGGCTCTTTTGAATTCTTGTATTGCATATTTATTGTTTGTTCTGAGCCAACATCTTTCTGGTTAACTTATCTGTGCAAATACTTCAGCTATTTTTAGAGTTTCTGCTCCCAATCAGCTGCCTGTGAATTGCATTGGTTAGTGGAGTTCACAAAAACTTAAATTTGAGGCTGGCTTTCATCACCTATTTCAGAAACTGCAATCTAGATAACATAATTAAGCTTCTTGTTAAGGAATGGAGACCTGGTTTTAATTGAATGATGTAGGTTAATTAGCATGGAATGTGGATCAGAGACACTGAGCAGCAAGACCAACTCATCCTCAGAACTCAATGTGTACTCCTTTACTGACTATGCCAATGGATGCAGGGATCACAGAATCAGTCAGGGTTGGAAGGGACCACAAGGATCATCCAGTTCCAACCCCCCTGCCATGCCCAGGGACACCTCACACTACATTAGGCTGTCCACAGCCTCATCCAGCCTGGCCTGAAACACCTCCAGGGATGTGGCTTCCACCACTTCCCTGGGCAACCCATTCCAGACTCTCACCACTCTCATCACCCAAATTTTTTGGGATCTCACCCAAAACTAGCCTTTAAAATAGCCTGCCAGTACTTTGGAATCATTTAGAAACAAGTGAAACCTTGAGTGAAGAAATTAAACCTCAGTGTGGAGGTTTAGAGCTAACCCTCTAGCCTGATTCTAAATTATAAATGAGAAATAGGAAAATTCCAGGGATGAAATTCTTCTTCTCTGGAGAAGAGTAGGCTCCCAGGTGACCTTCTTGTGGCCTTCCAGGATCTGAAGGGGATGTAAAATAAAGCTGGGAAGGGACTTTTTAGGCTACCATGTAGTGACAGGACTGGGGGGAATGGAGCAAAGCTGGAGGTGGGGAGATTCAGCCTGGAGGTGAGGAGGAAGTTCTTCAGCATGAGAGTGGTGAGAGCCTGGCAAGGGTTGCCCAGAGAGGTGGTTGAGGCCCCATCCCTTCAGGTGTTTAAGACCAGGCTGGATGAGGCTCTGGCCACCCTGATCTAGGGTAGGGTGTCTCTGGGCATGGCAGGGGAGTTGGAGCTGGGTGATCCTTGTGGCCCCTTCCAACCCTGACTGATTCTATTACGATTCTATGATGAATAAGAAAAAAACCCACAACAACAACAAAAAACCCAAACAACCAAAGAGTAAATAAAACAGGGTATTGGATGCAAAAGAAAAATAATAGATAATATCATTCCACTCTGGTGAGGCCACACCTTGAGTGTTGTGTTCAGTTTTGGGCACTGCAGAAAAAGAGAGATGTGGAGGTGCTGGAGCAGGTCCAGAGGAGGACAACAAAGCTGGGGAAGGGGCTAGAGAGTAAACATTATGAGGAGTGACTGAGGGAGCTGGGGATGGTCAGAGTGACATGGAGGAGGCTGAGGGCAGACCTCATTGCTGTCTGCAGCTACCTGAAGGGACATTGTGGAGAGGCTGCTGCTGGGCTCTGCTCACAGGGAATTGGAGACAGAACAAGGGGGAATGGCCTCAAGCTGAAACTGAGGAGGTTTAGATTGGACATTTGGTAAAAGTTTTTCATGGAGAGAGTGGTCAGGGACTGGAATGAGCTGCCCAGGGAGGTGGTGGAGTCCCCAACCCTGGATGTGTTTAAGGGTGGTTTGGATGTGGTGGTTGGGGATGTGGTTTAAGGTGAGTCTTGTAGAGATCTATGTTGGACTTGGTGAACCTGAGAGGCTTTGCCAACCTGCATGTTTCTGTGATTCTGTTGTTGTTATTGTTACTATTACCATCATTATTATCACATCATCACCACCACCATTATTATCATGATTATCCTGAAGGGCTTTTCCAACCTGGATGTTTCTGTGAATCTCTGAACTAGTAGCATGAGAGGAAACACTCTGAGATCTAGTGGCATTGATTTAGTTATTTGAGTGTTGTGGGTGTACTTCATTGCATAGACACTTCTCACAGTGATGATAGGCCAGCAATGGCTTATTCTAGATGATTACCCATCCCAGGTATATGAAGTGATCAACAGTAGCAGGTTGGCATGGAAGACAGAACAGCCTCCATTGCTCATAGCTTTCCTGGACAACATTGTGTGAGCAAATGTCTAAGAGACTGTTCACAAAGGTCTGGAGTGACAGGACTAGGGGAATGGCTTCAAACTAGAGAAGAGAGGGCTAGAGGGCAGGGATCCATCCAGAGGGACCTGGACAGGCTGCAGAGCTGTGCCCAAGACAACCTCATGACATTCAACAAGGCCAAGTGTAAGGTCCTGCACCTGGGTAGGTACAATCCCAAGCACAACTCCAGGCTGGGTGGGGAATGGCTGAGAGCAGCTCTGAGGAAAAGGCCCTGGGGGTCTGTGGTGATGAAAAGCTCAACATGAGGCTGCAGTGTGAGTGCAGCCCAGACAGCAACTGTGTGCTGGGCTGCAGCAAGAGCAGTGTGGGCAGCAGGGCAAGGGAGGGGATTCTACCCCTTTGCTCTACCCTCCTCAGACCCCACCTGGAGTCCTGTGTGCAGTTCTGGAGCCCCCAGCACAGGAAGGACATGGAAGTGTTGGAGTGGGTCCAGAGGAGGCTACGAAGATGCTGAGAGGGCTGCAGCAGCTCTGCTGTGAGGACAGGCTGAGAGAGTTGGGGCCAGCAGGAGGTTGCTTTCTTCTCTCAGGCAAGCAACACCAGAACAAGAGGACACAGTCTCAAGCTGTGCCAGGGGAAGTTTAGGCTGGAGGTGAGGAGAAAGTTTTTGACTGAGAGAGTCATTGACTGCTGGAATGGGCTGCCCAGGGAGGTGGTGGAGTCACCGTCCCTGGAGGTGTTCAAGGCGGGTTTGGACGTGGCACTTGGTGCCATGGTCTGGTCTTGAGGGCTGTGGGAATGGATTGGACTTGATGAGCTTTGAGGTCTCTTCCAACTTTGGTGATACTGTGATACTGTGACAGACACCATCCACTAGCAGTGCAGCTGATGGGACCTTGGTGACAAAGCCATCTTTGAACATCTGAGCCTCAGCTTTGAGTGAGCCACATGTGAGATGCTAGAAGCCAGAGTGGCTCTTACCTTGTGTCGGTGGGTACCAGCCCATGACATGGACATCAGACGCTTGTGTTTCTCTCACCTTTCCATGTCCTCTCTTGTACTCCAGACTGCTTGCCCCTTCCTGTCCTATGGAAAGGAAACCCTCAGTTCTTCTTCTGAGCTGTTGCACAGCTTACCAGGGCACAGGAGCTGCTGGAGCTGTCTGCAGTCCTTTGCGTGGGAGATGTGTGAGGGGACTTCGATGCTGAAATAATTACTGTATTCGACGTGACTAATAATCAAGTGGTATTTGTTGCCAAAAAAAGGAAAGCAATTCTGGACAAAGGATAGAGGAATAGTTTTTTTTTTTTTTTTTTTTTTTTTTTTTTTAACTCATTAAACTGTACTCAGTAATTGCACAAAGATGAAAAAAATCCCAAAACCTAAAAAAACCCAAAAAACTGTGATGAAAAGAAGCAATTACTTCTAAAAGGTGTGGGAAGCACTATTTATGAACCAGGCACCCTTTGTTATGATTGTTCACTCAAAGTTTAAACTGGGAATACCAAAGTCCCTGGGGAACAAAATGTTAAGTAATTCTGCAGCCTTCATGGTGGGATGGATGCTGCAGTTTCCCCGCGTTGCCCTGGCAACTCACTCGCTGTATAATTGCCAGGCCGCCTTACGCTGATGCAAATGAGAGGAGGAGTCTCATATGGCATGACCCAGGCTTATGTTTGAGGGCAGATTTGTTGCCCACAGAGCAGCACTAAGACCAGAGGCATCTGTCAGCAGCAGGGTAAGGGACCTCTTGCGGCCAAAGGGCTGCAGGTACAAAGGGCAGCCAATGTGATGCGCTGGGCAGAGGCGTTCTGCAGGGGGTTGAGAAACCCTCCCCCAAGCCTGCTCCTGCTGAGCTTATTTTTACTCGTGCTTTACATGAGTGGGGGATCAGAACTCCTGCAGTTGATGCCAGCCCTAAGCATGTTTGTCTTGAATCACAGAAAGTCACAGGCTGGAAGGGACCTCCAAAGCTCAGCCAGTCTGACCTTCCTGCAGAGCAGCATCACCTAGAGCAGATCACACAGGAACACATCCAAGCATGTCTCAAATATCTCCAGAGACTCCACAACTCCCCTGGACAGCCTGTGCTAGGGTTCTGGTATGCTCACAAGGTAAAAAAAAATCCTCCTCATCCTTCCACAGAACTTCCTGTGCCTCAACTGCTGCCCATTGCTTCTTGTCCTGTCATCAGGCATCACCCAGCAGAGCCTGGATCCAGCCTCCTGTCACTCACCCTGCACATATTGATGAACAGAACTGAGGTCACCTCTCAGGTTCCTCTTCTCCAAGCAGCACAGCCCCAGCTCCCTCAGGCTCTCCTAACAGAGATGTTCCAGTCCATCATCTTGATTGAGGAAGTTGAACATCTTCCTTACAGGGAGAGCCTGAGGGAACTGGGGCTTTTTACCTTGGAGAGGAGGAGATGAAGAAGTGACCTCAGTCATGTTTATCAATATGTGCAGGCTGAGTGCCAGGAGGCTGGAGCCAGGCTCTGCTGGGTGATGCCCAGTAACAGGACAAGGGGCAGTGAGTGGCAGCTCAGGCACAGGATGTTGCATGTGAACCTGAGGAAGAATTTTTTTTTCCCTGTGAGGGTGCCAGAGCACTGGAACAGGCTGCCCAGGGGGGTTGTGGAATCTTTGAATATCTTTGGAGATATTCAAGAACCATCTGGATGCATTCCTGTGTGATCTGCTCTAGGTGATCCTGCTCTGGCAGGGGGGCTGCACAAGGCAATCTTTTAAGGTCTCTTCCAGCCCTGGACATTCTATGATCTATGTGGCTCTGTGCTGGACTCACTCAAGCAGCTCTATGTTTTTCTTGAACTGGGGCACAAAGTGCAATTGGTCTGGAAGAAAGAGATTTATAAAGAACAAGAGTCATATCCTGGCACCAGTAAAAGCTTCCCCCTTCTCCAAGAGGAATTAGTGCTGGGATCCAAAGAACCCCATTCAAAATAGATGAAAAAATAAAGAGGGAAAGAGGAAGAAGGAGGAAGCAAGGGAGGGGGCAGAGGGAAA
>VWZE01005593.1:106880-117174 GCA_013396675.1 Eubucco bourcierii | reverse complement strand
GCAATGGGTTTAAACTGGCAGAGGGGAGATTTAGACTGGATGTTAGGAGGAAGTTGTTTGCAGTGAGGGTGGTGAGACACTGGCACAGGTTGCCCAGGGAGGTTGTGGCTGCTCCCTCCCTGGAGGCGTTCAAGGCCAGGTTGGAGGAGGCCTTGAGTGAGCTGTACTAGTGGGAGGTGTCCCTGCCTGTGGCAGGGGGTTGGAACTGGATGATCCTTGAGGTCCCTTCCAACCTTACCATTCTGTGATTCTATAACCAACATCCACTTGGCTTCAACCTCCTTTCAATTAGCTGTAGAGAGTCAGAAGGTTTCCCCTCAGCTTCCTTTTCTCCAGGCTGAACAACTGCAGTTCCCTTGGCTGCTCCTCATGAGCTGTTCCCCAAGCCCTTCACCATCTTCATTGCCCTTCTCTGCACACACTCCAGGACCTCAATGTCCTCTGTGCAGTGAGGAGCTGAAAACTGAAGCTGGTATTTGAGGTGAAGATGATGTTTATTCAGAAGGCACTTATCTGAATTGAGCTTTACAGAAAACATCCATGTTCTGGTGTCATTATTGCCTAACAGTTACTTTGGGGCACAAAAGATTTGTTCTACGTCTGGCTGTTGAATCATCCACATACCAAAAGTACTTTGATGAAGCCAACTCATCTTCTGATCACAACCATCAATGAAACACCAGAAACAAGATCAGAAACAAGATCCTCTTTGTTAAAATAAAAAAAAAAAAAAGCCATTTTCCTATCCCTTTGCTTTTACTCAATTCTTGCAGCTAAGATATAAACTGTATACTCCATACAGTTTGTGTCTAATCCTCTTTTTTGGGAATGAGTTGAGCTTGCAGATTTGTCCTGCTTAAAATTGAGTCTCCTTGCTGTAAACAACTTCTGCTACCTACAAGACCTTTTCAGTTCTGGTGTTGAAGGAAATATCCCATCCAATTTCATTCCCAGCAGGTGTCGTGGGGCTAAGCAGCTCAAGACACTAAAGTGTCATTTCATTTCTTCTGGAGTTACTAGCACAGTATTTCATGAGTTTAAGTAAAGGCCAATGAGAAGACTGCAATGATTCCTTAGAGCAGCAAAAAGCAGACCAACTAATGTTAGAGGAAAGATAATGCAACGGTAGTAGGGAATCTATGGCTTGCTCTTGTTTCTCACCCAACAACTACAATTGCTGTCTACAACTACCTGAAGGGTGGTTGTAGCCAGGAGGAGGTTGCTTTCTTCTCTCAGGCAACCAGCACCAGAACAAGAGGACACAGTCTCAAGCTGTGCCAGGGGAAGTTTAGGCTGGAAGTGAGGAGAAAGTTCTTGACTGAGAGAGTCATTGACTGCTGGAATGGGCTGCCCAGGGAGGTGGTGGAGTCACCGTCCCTGGAGGTGTTCAAGGCAGAATGATAAGGCTGGAAGGGACCTCAAGGATCATCCAGTTCCAACCCCCTGCCATAGGCAGGGACACCTCCCACTAGCACAGGGCACTCAAGGCCTCCTCCAACCTGGCCTTGAACACCTCCAGGGAGGGAGCAGCCACAACCTCCCTGGGCAACCTGTGCCAGTGTCTCACCACCCTCACTGCAAACAACTTCCTCCTAACATCCACTTTCAATCTCCCCTCTGCCAGTTCAAACCCATTGCCCCTTGTCCTGGCATTGCAAGCCCTTGTCAATAGTCCCTCCCCAGCCTTCCTGTAGCCCCTTCAGATCCTGGAAGGCTACTCTAAGGTCTCCTGGAAGCCTTCCCTTCTCACAATGATTACAAGCCACTACACAGCAAAAAGTATCTTCCTGCTCCTCCCTTCCTCCTGACTGATTGTTCAGCTTATTGATTTCCAGATATCATTGAGTGTCAGGCATTCATTTTCAAATCCCCACACTCTGGAGAAGAGCCACAGGAGTGCTGTAACAATCACCTGGGCTCTTGCTGAACCTTAATCACTGCCTTTCTGAACAGACTGATGATGACATCTATCAGTCTGGAAAATGTCACTGTTTGTGACACATGGTATAGTCTTCTCTGGAAGTGCTTTTGCTTTTCCTAGTTGTTTAGGATGCAGATTGCTGTGTTGCATAATTATGGCTGCCACAAAAGATTAAACTAGCGTTAAAAATATGTATCACAAACTAAACACAAAATGTGTGCTTTTGAAACTTAGTTTTTCTCCTCTCTTTCCTCAATCCATATCTCATTCCCTTTTTGTTATTCTACCTTGTCAAGGGTGAGGGCTGGGCTGGCCACCATTCAAGTGCCAGAGGGGCTCTATGACCCTCTCTGCTTTCCAAAAGGGAAGAGAAAGGGGGAAAGAGAGAGAGACTCAAGGATTATGAAAGCAATTAAAACAGCTGGGAAGGAAATAAGAACAATCCAACAAAACAGGGACAAAGAGATACAAGCAAACATGGAACCCAACCCCTGATGGCAATGGTGTCACTATTGGTACCACTGATGCTGGGAGCAGGCACTGGGCAACTCCCAGACTGGACTCAGCAGCAGATAAGAATTGGATTCAGCAGCTAGATTCTGGAAGTGGATCAGGATGAAACACAAAATAGCTAGAATCCTCTTGGGGCACCAGACATTGCATAAGAGGCTTGACCCTGGTAAACTCTCAGTCTTGATCCTGAAGATGCCACCCATGGCATGCAACCCCCTGTTTGTGAGTTGAGGTTCATCTGTCCTGTCTAATCCTCCTCACAGTTGCCACCTCTGGCTTCCTGCAGCCCAAGGAGGGGTACAAGATTTGACTGTACTCTCAGTCTGCACAGGCTCAAGTCTAAGGCAGAGTCTTTCTGCAGCCCAGCCCCTGACAGTAACTCTCCCCCCATCAGCATTCTCACTGCTAGCAGCAGCCCCTGGCTGTGCAAAGCTGCCCTGAGCTTCAGAAACTGCCCTCACTTAGCACAGACTGAGCTGAGAAGTCAAAGCCCTGACCAGAACTGGTCCTGGTTTAGCTCAGACCAGAATATAACATCCACCCTGTTTCCCATTCTTTTTCAGCTTTGTTCTAGTTCCCTTTCCTTCTTTATTATTTCCTTCTGCCCTTGTATTTCTAAATCATTATCTGGTTAGGGGAAGAGAGTTCTATTTAGCTTCTTTTTCTAGTTTAGCATCATTCTCAATTGCTTTCATTTATTTTTCTTTTTCTCCTTTTCTTTTCCCCTCCCTCAATATTTTCTGATCTCCCCATTCCACCTCTCTGCACTTTGATGTTCTTCCCTTTTCCAGAATCCCTGGTTTTCTGCAACCACTTTTGTTGCTCATTCACTTCTTTCACCTTCGTGCTCTGCATCATTCCAATGAAATGTGTGGGGTTTTTTTTTTCCCCCCCAAGATATTATGTAAGTGCTCATTTAAAGGCAGGTTCAAACAACCTAGAATTTGCACCTACAGAAATCTTTGGGCAAAGCACAGGGATGTACCCAGTGTTTTGCAGCTCAAAGCCACAGGGGAGCTACAGGTTTTGATAGCATTCAAGTGAAACAGGGATTCAGCAAAAGCAGAAAACCCAAACTGTAGCAGAAGAATCTGTTAGGAATTGCTGCTCTTACCAGTGTAGTTGGGCTGTCATAGAGCCAGAGAATTGTTTTCACTGGAAAAGCCCCCTGAGATCATCAAGTGCAGCTCCCAACCTAATATCACCATGACCATTAAACCAGGAGCTGGAGCACCATGTCAATGTATTTCTTGAACATCTCCACAGCCACTGACTCTGTCACCTCCCTTGGCAGCCTGTTGCAGTGTCTGACCACTCTTTAGGGAAAGAAATTCATCCTCATATCCAAGCTAAACCTTGCCTGGTGTCATTTCAGGTCAGCTCTTCTTCCATCACCTCTCTTGGTAGCTTGTTCTAGTGTCTGACCACTCTTTAGGGAAAGAAATTCATCCTCATATCTAAGTTAAACCTTGCCTGGTGTCATTTCAGGCCACTTCTTCTATCACTGGCACTCAAGTCTTATAGAATCATAGAATGGTAAGGTTGGAAGGGACCTCAAGGATCAGCCAGTCCTATGGCAGGGACACCTCCCATTAGTACAGGTCACTCAAGGCCTCCTCCAACCTGGCCTTGAACACCTCCAGGGAGGGAGCAGCCACAGTCAACCTGTGCCAGTGTCTCACCACCCTCACTGCAAACAACTTTCCCCTAACATCCAGTTTCAATCTCCCCTCTGCCAGTTCAAACCCATTCCCCTTCTCCTGGCATTACAAGACCTTGTCAATAGTCCCTCCCCAGCCTTCCTGTAGCCCCCTTCAGATACCTGAAGGCTACTCTAAGGTCTCCTGGAAGCCTTCTCTTCTCCAGGCTGCAGAACCCCAACTCTCTCAGCCTGTCCTCATAGCAGAGCTGCTGCAGCCCTCTGAGCATCTTGGTGGCCACCTCCTGACCTGCTCCAACACTTCCATGTCCTTCAATGTATTTATTAGGTTTCCTTCAAGTTCCCATCAGATCATGCCTTCTTTTATTGTGCCAGCTTTAGCTCTTGATTTAACCTAGACTGGATTTAGGTTAGTTTTCTTAAACTTTTAGTTCATGTTTTCTAAATGGCTGCAATTATCATTTAAGTGTCTTGATAAGATACTAAGAGTTTACTTGCTATTTGTAAAAAGCACCAAGATCATCTGATTAAAGATAATTTAAATGGAAACCATTTACAACTTCCAGGGGAACCTCTACCCTCAGACTTAAGTAGTTCATCATTCACATAGCCCTCAGAGTTACTTGTTTAAGAAAATGCTATTTTTGCCCAAGGTATAGCACTTACATGACAGCAAAATCACTTTGTTGCTTCTCAACGTGTTATTAGTCTGTCATATCCTAGTGCTGAGATATCAATGTCTGCAAAAATGATGCAGATTTCAAGCCTTGCCTCATGGCTCTCTGCTTGTATCTGCATTCTGCATGCTGAAGCACAGTCAGAGCATGGTGGAGGTTGGAAACACAGAATCACAGAATGTCAGGGGCTGGAAAGGACCTCAAAAGCTCATCCAGTCCAACCCCCCTGCCAGAGCGGGATCACCTAGACCAGATCATGCAGGAACACATCCGGGTGGATCTCGAATATCCCCAGAGAGGGAGACTCCACAACCCCCCTGGGCAGCCTGTTCTTTGAATCCTTTTGGCTGGCAAAGACCTTTCAAGACCATCATCATGTAGTCCAGCCCTCCCACCAGAGACAGGAGCATCTTTCCCTAGTTCAGGTTGCTGAAGGTTTTCATGCAACATGACTTTCAGCAGGTTCAGTGATGAGGCACCCCCAGCAGGTTTGGATGTGGCACTTGGTGCCATGGTCTAGTCTTGAGGGCTGTGGTAATGAGTTGGCCTTGATGATCTTTGAGGTCTCTTCCAGCCTTGGTGATACTGTGATACTGTGATCAAACAAGTATTTGAGGTGCAGCCTCACCAGTCTTGTGCACACAGGGACAATCCCTGCCCTAAGCCAGCTGGACTCACTGTTGCTAATTCAAGCCAGGGTACTTTTGGTCTTCTTGGCACACTGCTGGCTCATAGTAAAGGTCCAGTGGGTTTTTTGCTACCTAGAAGAAACCAAATGAATTTTTTCAGTCTGCTTGGCCCTGGCAATCTGCTGTGACAGACTGCAGTGTGAGCAACCTGGTAGCTGAGCAAGAGAGGCATTACCAAGGTCTTGCAGTCTGCTCTGAGTTGTTACTAGCAGTTTGCAAGAATCTCTTAGTACAACTTGTTTTAAGAGTCCAATACTAAAAATCTTGGTTGTGAATGTTTAATGTGGCTTAATTAATTTAAACTGCACCAACCCATCTCTTGCTCAGGCATTCAGTGAGGACTGAGCTACCAAGGGCCTCGTAAGGAGCAATTAAAGTGTGAAATGGGAGCTGTGGAGAAGAAAGCAGTGTGCTGGTGCTTCCATCTCTGCGTGCACAGCAGCAGCAGAAAATGTGTGCCCAGCAGGACCAGGGAAGGGATCCTGCCCCTCTACTCAGCACTGGTGAGGCCACACCTCAAATTCTGAGCTCAGGTCTGGGCCCTTCATTCTCAAAAGAATACTGAGGGGTTGGAGCAAGCCCAGAAGAGGGCAGGGAAGGTGGTGAAGGGTTTGGAGGATAGGTGGTGTAAGGAGCAGCTGAGGGACCTGGGATTGTTTAATCTGGAGAAGAGGATGCTGAGGGTAGACCTTCTGGCTCCGCAATTGGCTGAACAGAGGCTGGAGCCAGGTGGGAATCAGTCTCTTCTTTCAAGTAACAAGTGCTAGGAGAAGAGGAAATGACCTCAGGTTTGCTAGGGGAGGTTTAGGTTGCATATTAGGAGAACTGGGGCTGGGTGACAGGTTGGATTGGATGATCTTGGAGGTCTCTCCCAACATGGTTCATTCTATGATTCTGTGAACTTCTCTCCCCGAAAGGATTGTCAAGGCCTGGACTAGTCTGCCCAGGGCAGTGCTAATGTTGTCATCCCTGGCAAGATTTAAAAGCTGTGTAGATGTGGTGCTGAGGGATGTGGTTCAGGGGTGACCTGTCAGTGCTGGGTTAACAGTGATCCTGGTCAAACATTGGAATAGATTGCCCAGGGAGGTGGCAGAGTCACTTGCCCAGGAAGTGATCAAGAAACAGATGGGCATGATGCATTGGGATGTGGTGGTCTTAGGTTGACAGCTGGAGTTGATGATCTCAGAGGTCTTTTCTAACCAAAACTATTCTGGGTAGGGACTTTTTGGGATGTCAGACAGTGATAGAAGTAAGGGGAATGGAACAAAGGTAGGAAAAAATGGGTAAATTCAAACTGGATGTTAGGAGGAAGTTCTTCACCATGAGGGTAGTGAGAGCCTGGAATGGGTTGCTCAGGGAGGTGGTGGAAGCCTCATCCCTGGAGGTGTTTAAGGCCAGGCTGGATGAGGCTCTGGACAGCTTGTTCTAGTGGGAGGTGTCCCTGCCCATGGCAGGGGAGTTGGAACTAGATGATCCCTGTGGTGCCTTCCAACCCTGACTGATTCTATGACTCTGTGATTCTCACATCCAACTTCTTACCCACCAGAAGTGTCAGTCCCCTCAGTCAGGCTACTCTCCATCCACACAGTTCTCATCCTTCATTGGGCTCCTGGGTTATGTCATCCCAGGCATGGAACTTCATCCTTGGAAAACAACCTTAGCAAAACAAAGAACTTCATCTCTTTTGTGTACAAGAGCTGCTTTAGCTGAGTGTGTGTGGGAGGAGAAAGCATGGGATGACTGTCTCCACACTAGAGCAGAAAATAGGATCCAGTCATTCCTGAGACTCGGGGAGTGCATTGCAGGATAGGATTATTAATAATAATAACAACTCCTCTAATGTTCTTTCAGGATTATATTTGTCCTCCAAAGAATAATAATAGCTCAGTTAGGCTAATTTTGAAAGGATTTGATCTGATCTGGGTATGAGCTGAGAAACTGTGGTTACAGCAGAGGAAATGAGAAATCACAGTCTTTTAAAAAGAAAACTGCACTAGGGAAATGATCTAAAGTTCAAACACTGTTCACTTTATTTTCTGGGATTCATAGACTATTCTCTGTGCCAGGAACTGGGATTGCTTAGCCTGAAGATAAGGAGGCTGAGGGAAGAGCCTCTCACTCTGTGCAACTCCCTGAAAGGAGGTAGGGGCAAGGTGGGAGGCAGTTGCTGAAGATAAGGAGGCTGAGGGGAGAGCCTCTAACTCTGTGCAACTCCCTGAAAGGAGGTAGGGGCAAGGTGGGAGGCAGTTGCTGAAGATAAGGAGGCTGAGAGGAGAGCCTCTCACTCTGTGCAACTCCCTGAAAGGAGGTAGGGCAAGGTGGGAGGCAGTTGCTGAAGATAAGGAGGCTGAGGGAAGAGCCTCTCACTCTGTGCAACTCCCTGAAAGGAGGTAGGGGCAAGGTGGGAGGCAGTTGCTGAAGATAAGGAGGCTGAGAGGAGAGCCTCTCACTCTGTGCAACTCCCTGAAAGGAGGTAGGGGCAAGGTGGGAGGCAGTTGCTGAAGATAAGGAGGCTGAGAGGAGAGCCTCTCACTCTGTGCAACTCCCTGAAAGGAGGTAGGGGCAAGGTGGGAGGCAGTTGCTGAAGATAAGGAGGCTGAGAGGAGAGCCTCTCACTCTGTGCAACTNTTGCTGAAGATAAGGAGGCTGACAGGAGACCCTCTCACACTGTGCAACTGCCTGAAAGGAGGTAGGGGCAAGGTGGGAGGCAGTTGCTGAAGATAAGGAGGCTGAGAGGAGACCCTCTCACACTGTGCAACTCCCTGAAAGGAGGTAGGGGCAAGGTGGGAGGCAGTTGCTGAAGATAAGGAGGCTGAGAGGAGAGCCTCTCACTCTGTGCAACTCCCTGAAAGGAGGTAGGGGCAAGGTGGGAGGCAGTTGCTGAAGATAAGGAGGCTGAGGGGAGAGCCTCTCACTCTGTGCAACTCCCTGAAAGGAGGTAGGGGCAAGGTGGGAGGCAGTTGCTACTTCCAAGGAACCAGTGATAAGACAAGGTGAAATGGCCTCAGGTTGTGCCAAGGGAGGTTTAGGTTGGGCATGAGGAACAATTTCTTCTCCAAAAGGATTGCCAAGCCCTGGAACAGGCTGCCTGGGGCACTAATGGAGTCTGTGCCCCTGGAGGGGTTTCAAAGCTGTGTAGATGGTGTGATGAGGGACATGGGTTAGTGATGGCCTGGCTTTGCTGGGTTTAACATTCTGAGATGATGATCTCTTGTTGGAGTGGGTCCAGAGGAGGCCACCAAGATGCTCAGAGGGCTGCAGCAGCTCTCCTATGAGGACAGGCTGAGAGAGTTGGGGCTCTGCAGCCTGGAGAAGAGAAGGCTTCCAGGAGACCTTAGAGTAGCCTTCCAGGATCTGAAGGGGGCTACAGGAAGGCTGGGGAGGGACTATTGACAAGGTCTTGTAATGCCAGGACAAGGGGCAATGGGTTTGAACTGGCAGAGGGGAGATTGAAACTGGATGTTAGGAGGAAGTTGTTTGCAGTGAGGGTGGTGAGGCACTGGCACAGGTTGCCCAGGGAGGTTGTGGCTGCTCCCTCCCTGGAGGTGTTCAAGGCCAGGTTGGAGGAGGCCTTGAGTGAGCTGTACTAGTGGGAGGTGTCCCTGCCTGTGGCAGGGGGTTGGAACTGGGTGATCCTTGAGGTCCCTTCCAACCTTCCCATTCTATGATCTGAAAGGTCTCTTCCAACCACACTGATTCTATGATGCCATTATTCTGGTATTCTGTGGCTCTGGAGTTCTGTGATTTCATGAGTCTGTGTTTCTAGAAACCATCACATTATTCTATCAGCACTGCCACAAACAAAGCTGTCACAATTTCTTCTCACAAATGTATAAAACATTTGCCATTTTAGTCAGTGCCAAGGCTTTTAAATTGATGGGGGCTTTTTTGTGCTAGAATAAACAACATGTTTTTACACTTGTCTGCAGCCAAAGTTGCCTGCTTTAGCTGGGAAACTTTGACATCCCCACAGTGAACATCATTTATCTCTTCTGAAAATTACTTTGGCTTTGTAGAACAGGTTAAATGAGGCTGCAAAGGTTCAGTTGTACTGAGCATGGGCAGAAATGTCTTTGCTTAGGTAAGTTTGAATTTTCTGCATGGTTCTGACAGCAGAGTAAAAAGACTACATATTAAAAACCCCATATGTGGTGTATTGGTAACCTTAACAGCTGAGAGAGTAAATTCAAAACTGTATACAGTCATCACATGCTTCCTGTAAATCTCTTGAGGTTGTTACAACCCTTCCATGCCTACAAAGACAGCTGGGAAATGGAAAGCTCCAAGAGGCAGCAGACAAACCAAGATGATACTCACAGGTTCCAGGTCTGGATTCAGTGGCATTTCAGTACATGAAGGGGCTTATAGGATGTGGAGAGAGTTTATCAAGGACTGTAGTGACAGGACAAGAGGTGATGCTTTCAAACTGAATGAGGGAAGAGTTAGGTCAAATGCAAGGAGGAAAGTCTTTCTGGTGGGGGTGGTGAGACATGGTAGTGCTTGTATAGAGATGCCATGGAGGCCACCTCCTGAAAAGTGTTCAAGGCCAGGTGGGATAAGTCTCTGAGTAACCTGCTCCAGTTGGGCATGACCCTGATGACTCCAGGCGGTTGGAATTAGATGCCCCTAGCACAGGAAGGACATGGAACTGTTGGAGTGGGTCCAGAGGAGGCCATCAAGATGCTGAGAGGGCTGCAGCAGCTCTCCTATGAGGACAGGTTGAGAGAGTTGGGGCTCTGCAGCCTGGAGAAGAGAAGGCTTCCAGGAGACCTGATAGTAGCCTTCCAGTATCTGAAGGGGGCCTACAGGAAGGCTGGGGAGGGACTATTGACAA
>VWZE01005593.1:73347-99559 GCA_013396675.1 Eubucco bourcierii | reverse complement strand
TTCCATGTCCTTCCTGTGCTGAGGGTTCCAGAACTGCACACAGTACTCCAGGTGGGGTCTGACGAGAGCAGAGTAAAGGGGCAGAATCACCTCCCTTGCCCTGCTGGCCACACTTCTCTTGATGCAGCCTAGGACTCGGTTGCTGTCTGGGCTGCATGTTCACACTGCAGGCTCATGTTGAGCTTTTCATCAACCCAGACTCCAAGGTCCTTTTCCTCAGGGCTGCTCTCCAGCCATTCACCACCCAGCCTGGATTTGTGCTTGGGATTGTGCCTACCCAGGTGCAGGACCTTACACTTGGCCTTATTGAATTTCATGAGGTTGGCCTGGGCCCACCTCTGCAGCCTGTCCAGGTCCCTCTGGATGGCATCCCTGCCCTCTAGCAAGTCAACTGTGCCACACAGCTTGGTGTCATCTGCAAACATCCTGAGGGTGCACTCCATTCCTCTGTCCATGTCCTTCCCAATAGAAGAGGATATTCCAGCCCTGGAAAAATTGCTGAGTGGATATTAGTGTTTGGTGACCTGTGGAACTTGGAGATGAGTCAGGAAACACCATGTGGGTTCTTGCTGTAGCAAAGCCAGAAGCAGCAGATTGCAGTTTAAAAGAGGGGAGCTGGCAGAAAAGTTATGCAAAGACAAATTCTTGGAGACTGGGAGGGGATCTGGCCCAAGGTTAGAAGATATTTCATGAATATTCCTGTGCTTTTGCTTCATGCAGCAGAATTTTCTTTCTGCTGCCTTCCAACATTTTGCTTCAAAAGGAACCAGATGTCTTATGCAAGATGTTAAAAAACTCACTTCTGATGCAGAACGAATCATAGAATGGAAAGGTTGGAAGGGACCTCAAGGATCACCTAGTTCCAACTCCCTGCCATAGGCAGGGACACCTCCCACTAGTACAAGTCACTCAAGGCCTCTTTTTAGGAAATATGATTTGAGGTTTTTTTTATGTTTTAAAGTAATTCAATAACTCTACTGTCTTTGAGCCCAAACCCACTTCTTTTTTTTTTTTCCCCTGCACAGAGAGCAGCATCTTTTAATTATAACTGTAAATGTATCCACTGAAGTGTTAAGGAGCCATATCATCTTTTGAAATGACAACTAAAATGGTTACAACCTCCCTGATATTTGTCTTTCATCCTGTCTTTGGTTTGTACAGCAAGATTTTGGTAGCAGGGTGGCTTCTGTGGGAAGCTGCTGTAATATTTCCCCATAGAATCATAGAATGGGAAGGTTGGAAGGGACCTCAAGGATCATCCAGTTCCAACCCTCTGCCATAGGCAGGGACACCTCCCACTAGCACAGCTCACTCAAGGCCTCATCCAACCTGGCCTTGAACACCTCCAGGGAGGGAGCAGCCACAACCTCCCTGGGCAACCTGTGCCAGTGTCTCACCACCCTCACTGGAAAGAACTTCCTCCTAACATCTAGTATGTATAATCATATATATTATAATATATATATATAGTATATATAATCATGTATAAATCTAGTATATATAACCATGTATATAATCAGGCCAGTTGATCACAGAGGTGACAAAAGAATCCCACGTTTGATAGTTATCTGTTTTGTCACTTTGCAGAACCTCAGTCACTGTGTTTGATTCCACAACAGTCACATGTCCACAAGAAAAAAGAGATAATTCCACGTGCTTTGATTTCAATAAACGTGAAAGAAGTTGTGCTGGAGAAAGGGACAACAAAGGGTGGAAATGGGACAACAGAATGGAGAAGATTTATAAAGGGAGTTTTGTTTGATAGAATCATTCAGGTTGCAAAAGACACCTGAGATCATCATGTCCAACTGTTAACCCAACACAGTGATGCCCACTTTACAACCTCAAATGGTTGATCCACGTGAAAGGAAAAGCAAAATGTCACAGAATACATCCAGTTGGAAGAGATCCCAAAGATTATCCTCTCCAATCCTCAACTTAGAAAGGAAGGGTCAACAGAAAATCATGTCCCTAAGCACCAGGTCCATACATTGCTTAAACACCTCCAGGGATGGTGACTCCACCACTGCCCTGGGCAGACCATTGCAATGCTTAAGAAACCTTTCAGTGAAGAAATATTTCCTAGCAGCCAGCCCAAACCTCTCCTGGGACAGCTTCAAATCGTTTCCTCTAGTCCTGTCATTTGTCTTCAAGGAGCAGAGGCTGCCCCCTTCTCACTCTAACCACCCTTCAGGTAGCTGAGCAATGAGGTCTCCCTCAGCCTCCTCTTCCTCAGCCTGAACAACCCCAACTCCCTGAGAGGCTCCCTCTAGGCCATGTATTCCAGACCCTTCAGCAGCCTGGTTGCCCTTCTCTGGGCACACTCCAGCATCTATTCTTGCAGCAAGGGGAATATTTTCAAGTACAACCAGTTGTCCAGAGAAGGACCAAAGCCATGAAAACTAAGAGAGAGAAATACAAATTAGAGAGAGAGCTGAGAACACAATTTCAAAATGAGTTGCCAAATGTTCATCTCGAGCTTACTGGTTCAAAAATACCAGTTTAATTCTAATTGTGCTGAGCAGTGAACTGGACTGGAATATCAAGGAGCTGTGCATCATTTGAGCCAAAAAAAGATTTTAAAAAGAAGGGAAAAAAAAAAAAAAGAAAAAAAAGAGGTGAATAAATTCAGTGATATTTATTTACTGAAAAAAATGATCTATTACCCTGTCATCAAGCTTTATTTATTAAGTCCCCATTGTCCAGATGATGTCTCCAGGCAGTTCTATCTGTCACATTCAACATTATCCTATGATTTTCTTCTTTGGTTAACCAAAGAGCACATTCCAGAGTCATCATTGTTATGCACAATCTGCAGTTTACTTAGAGCAGGACAAATAGCAGCAAATGTCACTTCCTTCAGAGCAGTTCTGCCCTAAAAAAAAAGGGGCATGAAAAATGACGATGTAAAATTAGAACTAGTTTTAGTCAGCTGAGCAGGCAGTGTGTTTATTCACCCTTGTATCTCCACCAGAGCCAGGAACAAGCATTGTGCTCCTTCCACCTTTGTCTGTGATGTGGATTGAGTGCACTCACAGCAAGTGTGCAGATGACACCAAGCTATGTGGTCCAGTTTTCATGCTGGAGGGAAGGGGTGACATCCAGAGGGGCTTAGATGGGCTCAAGCCATTCTATGCCCATTGCAGTGCCTGGACCCAGCAACCACAAAGAAGCCAAGAAGAATGTTGCTGTCCTACTGAAGAATACAGTGCTAATGGCAGTCATTTCAAGGAGGAAATTTCTTAACTCAGGCTGAGTTTTAATGAGTTTTACAAAGTGAATGTTTTTATGCACTGCAATTTCATGAAGATCAGGAATTTTGGTGCTGAATGAGAGAACACACTGGATGGAACTCCTGCTGCTAGTCAATAGGAACCATTTAGGGAAAAGACATATTTTTAAGACCATCAAGCTTATGTTGTTTTGATGGTAGCTTATACTGCACACATGACAGTGTTCCTTCATTTCAGTTCTCAGGACCCTGCAGCCCAGCCAAAGCTTCCTGCACATTTACATGGTAGCTAATTTGTATTTCAGAAGGTAACTACAAATTCATGAAACACTTAAATCATCTACAGAGGAGCAAGAATAAGCTTTCCCCTCTCTGCTAGATGCCTTTGGAGAGCACTACAGGTACTCTAAGAGCATAGTTATTGTCAGGTAGGTGTCTTTGGGAAGGCAAAGAGCTTTTAGGGTGGCACCTGAACAATTTCACCACCGCTCTGCTCCTCCCAGTTTCCAACATCCAACTCCTTACCACATCATCCTTAACATTTATATCATCAGCTCTGGTATTAGTATTTTGAGTAGTGCTATGAAGATGATTAAGGGGCTGGAGCAGTGCCCTGTGAGGAGAGGCTGAGGGACCTGAGGCTTTTTGGTCTGGTGAACAGAAGACTTATAGGGGATCTAATCAAGGTTTATAAATATGTCAGAGGTGGGTGTCAAGAGGGAGGTGACAAACTCTTCTCAGCTGCACTCTGTGATAGGACATGGGGCAATGGGTAGGAACTATACAGCACAGGAGGTTCCACCTCAACATGAGGAAGAACTTCTTTACTGTAAGGGTCACGGAGCGCTGGAACAGGCTGCCCAGAGAGGTTGTGGAGTCTCCTTCTCTGGAGACTTTCAAGGCCTGTCTGGATGCATTCCTGTGCAACCTGCACTAGATTATGCTCCTGCACTGGCAGAGGGGTTGGACTCACTGATTTCCAGAGGTCACTTCCAACCTCTAACCTCCTGTGAACCTGTGATCCTGACCTGCCCTTTGCATGTTGTTGGCCAGATGAGCACCAAGGCCATCAATGGAACACAGTATTGAGGAACCTGAGTGCCTGAGAACCAAAGATTTGAGCCTTTCCACACATATTCAGCAGCTTGCCCTGGAGTAATGGTAACAAGCTGATTGTGCCCACCCTGCCAAGCACCTCCCTGCAGTCTACTTTCAAAAGCAGCAATATACAGCCAATACCTTACACTTGCTGTTTAGTATCCCAGAATCTCAGCATGGTGGGAGTTGGAAGGGACCTCTGGAGATTATTTAGTTCAGCTCCCTGCTAAAGCAGGATCACCCACAGCAGGTTGCCCAGGATCACAATGCCCAGGTGGGTTTAGAAACTCTCTAGAAAAGGAGACTCCACAACCTCTCTGGGCAGCCTGCTCCAGGGCTCCAGCACTCTCACATCAAAGAAGTCTCTCTTCATATTCAGATGGAACTTCCTGGGTTCCAGTGTGTGCCACTGCCCCCTGCTCTGTCACTGGGCACCTCTGAGAAGAGCCTGGCCCCATCCCCTTGACCTCCATCCTTTAGCTCTTTCTGAGCACTGTGAGAAGCCTACTCTTCCTCAGGCTCAACAGCCTCTCTTTGGAAGACAGATTAGTCTTAAGTATTATTTAGGCAGAACTCTAAAGTCTATTTCCTAAAGCTGATCCTTGCTGTCAGTTTGTTAATTATGAAGATAATGTTGAAATGTCTTCTCTTTCAAAACCTTTTTGCTTAGTCAAGTCTTTGGGAGCAAATCCCACGCAGGACTGAGCCTGTCCTTCTGACATCCCATGGGGTTTAACAACTTGTGCTATCTATAGCACAGCTGCTTAGTTCTGAGCTTGTTTTACAGATACCTTTTGTATTCAACAGAGAAAAACAGGCATTCCTGGGTAGTGATTCATCTCACTCTAAAATAGGTCGGATGAATTACATTTTTGGATCAGGGGGAAATGAACCCAGATGAACTTCAGGGACTATTTCAAGGGCCCGATGCCAAATTAAGATGATGCAAATGTCACAGAGGCTTCTTGCCTCTATTAAGTGAAGAGATGTTGTCACTTCTTGATTCCTCTGATGAGTGAGTCACAAATTGTAATTAAGAACGGGCAGGGAAATGCCATCCAGTCAATAAAGCCTACAAGGCACTGGAAGAAGCGTAGGCTGGCTTTGTTTGGAGTTACTTATCCCTCAGACAGATGTAACTGAGAGAGCTCCTCCTGTTCTGCAGTCAGTCACTGCAGCTGGGGTAGAGGATGACAAGCATCAGGAAGCAGCAGTGTTGATGAAGAACAGCCTCAACTGAGTCCTGAAGGCATTCCTAGCTTTAAAACAAGGTACAAAGTGACTCTACTACATAGAACCACTGAATCAAAGCATGTTGGGGGTTGGAAGAGACTTCTGGAGATCATAAAATCATAGAACGGTGAGGTTGGAAGGGACCTCAAGGATTATCTAGTTCCAACCCCCTGCCATAGGCAGGGACACCTCCCACTACCACAGGTCACTCAAGGCCTCATCCAACCTGGCCTTGAACCTCCCTGGGCAACCTGTGCCAGTGTCTCACCACCCTCACTGGAAAGAACTTCCTCCTAACATCCAGTTTCAATCTCCCCTCTGCCAGTTCAAACCCATTGCCCCTTGTCCTGTCATTGCAAGACCTTGTCAATAGTCACTCCCCATCCAATCCAACTCCCCTCCTAAAGCAGGAGATTGGCCAGAATTGCAATATCCAGGCAGGTTTGGAAGCTCTCCAGAGGAAACTCCACAAGCTCTCTGAGCAGCCTGTTGCAGGGCTCTAGAACCCTCACAGCAAAGATTTTCCTTAAGTTCAAGTGAAACCTCCCATCTTCTGGTTTGTACCCTTTGCCCCTTGTTCTGTCACTGGCTGCCACTGAAAAGAGGCCAGCCTCATCCTAACAACCTCCACCCTTTAGATATTATATGTGTTTATGAGATCCTCTCTCAGTCTGCTCTTCTCCAGGCTACAGAGCTCCACATGCCTCAGCCTTTCCTCCTCAGAGAGACACTCCAGCATCTGACAAAACACAAGCCACAGGCCTGGGTGAAGTCACAGAATGTACTGGGTTGGAAGGGACCTTCAGAGGTCATCTAACTTGATGCCTCTGCGGTCAGTAGGGACATTCCCAACCACAGTAGGTTGCTCAGAGCTCCAACAAGCCTGATCTTGAACATCTCTAGGAGATGGAGCCTCCACCACCTCCCTGGGCAACCTGTTTCTGTGTTCCACTACCCTCATAGTAAAGAGCTTCCTGATATCTAATGTAGATCTACACTGCTCTAGTTTAGATCCATTGCCCTTTGTCTTGCTGCTACAACCTTTCTAAACAGCCCCTCCCCAGTTTTCCTGTAGGCTTCCTTCACATACTCAAAGGTTGCCATAAGATCTCCCCAGAACCTTCTCTTCTCCAGGCTGAACAACTCTCTCAGCCTGTCTTGGCAGGAGAGGAGCTCCAGTCCTCTCATCATATATATCACACAAACGTTTCCTTCAGGATTTCCACTTGGTAAGAAAATTGAGTTGGCAGGAGGAGGAAGACAAGCTTCATCTGGCCCATTTCTAGAACAAAGGCTTATATATTTTTATATATGCTTGTAGACTGAAAACACAGAATCAGGGAATCATTAATGTTGAGATATATGTGTGTGTGTGCGCGTGCGTCTGTGTGTCTGTGCATCTGTGTGTGTGCGCGTCTGTGTGCGTCTATGTGTCTGTGTGTGTCTGTGTGCCCGTCTGTGTGTGCGCACCTGTGTGTCTGCGCATCTGTATGTCTGCGTGCATCTGTGTGTCTGTGCGCGCGTCTGTGCTTGTACGCCTGTGTGCGTGCGCGTGTGTGTGCGCACGTCTGTGTGCGTCTCTGTCTGTTAGCGTCTATGTGCGCGTGTCTGTGCGTGTGTGTGCGCACGTCTGTGTGCGTCTGTGTCTGTTAGCGTCTGTGTGCGCGCGTCTGTGCGTGTGTGTGCACATCTGTGTGCGTGTCAGCATGCACGCATCTGTGTGCGTGTACGCGTGTGTGTGCATGCGTCTGTGTGTCTGTTAGCGTCTATGTGCGCGCGTCTGTGCGTGTGTGTGCGCACGTCTGTGTGCGTCTGTGTCTGTTAGCGTCTGTGTGCGCGCGTCTGTGTGTGTGCGTCTGTGTGCACGCATCTGTGTGTGTGTGCGTGCGTCTCTGTGTGTGCGCACGTCTGTGCGTGTGCACGTCTGTGTGTGTGCGTCTGTGTGCACGCATCTGTGTGCGTGTACGCGTGTGTGTGCGTGCGTCTCTGTGTGTGCGCACGTCTGTGTGCATCTGTGTCTGTTAGCGTCTGTGTGTGCACGCGTCTGTGCGTGTGTGCACGTCTGTGTGTGTCTGTGTGCACGCATCTGTGTGTGTGTGCGTGCATCTCTGTGTGTGCGCACGTCTGTGCGTGTGCACGTCTGTGTGTGTGCGTCTGTGTGCACGCATCTGTGTGCGTGTGCGCCTGTGTGCATGCGTCTGTGTGTGCGTGCATCTCTGTGTGTGCGCGCGTCTGTGCGTGTGTGTGCACGCATCTGTGTGCGTGTGCGCGTCTGTGTGCATGTGTCTGTGTGTGCGTGCATCTGTGTGTGCGTGCATCTCTGTGTGTGCGCGCGTCTGTGCGTGTGTGTGCACGCATCTGTGTGCGTGTGCGCGTCTGTGTGCATGCATCTGTGTGTGCGTGTATCTGTGTGTGTGAGTGTCTGTGTGTGCGCGTCTGTGTGCGTGCGCACGTCTGTGTGTGCGTCTGTGTGTCTGTTAGCATCTGTGTGTGCGCACGTCTGTGCATGCACGTGTGTGTGTCTGTGTGCACGCATCTGTGTGCGCGCATCTGTGTGTGTGTGTCTGTGTGTGCACGCGTCTGTGTGCGCGCACGCGTCTGTGTGTGTATATGTGTGTGTATATAAAATCAAATGGAACCAGAAAAATGAAGACTATTTGTCTTCCTACGGCGTTTGGGAGGATCTCTATTTTTTTTTCCTTCCAGACCACGTGATGTAAAGAGATTCAGTTTCAGACAAAGTGCCAAAGGCATGGTTGGATGAATTGCCTCAAGAATAGAGCACTTCTGGGGAGCAGTTAGAAAGCGTTTGTCTCATCTACACACTTCCCCAACATTTAGATCAAGTGTCATAGCTTATATGCAGCATCATCAAGTCACCTTCCCACCTTGCTCAAATAAATTCAGGATCTCTATTGAATTTGCTTTATTTCCCAGAAGCCTCCATTATCAGCAGCTTTGCTTTCATTTCTCCCCTTGTGATAACAGCAGGGTTTAGTTTAAGTTTTCCAAGTACTGCATTTTCCTTGATGAGTTTGAGCTCTTCTTGAATAAATAGTATGGCAACCAGAGAACCAGAAGAGCTTGGACTACAAATACACAATAATAGCACCTGAAATGATCAGCTTTGAGATTTAGTGACACCACACTCTGCTCTAGCTTTATTTTTTTTACAATGGGAAATGTCACAAGAGAAGGCCTCTTTGAAATAAAAGAATATTTCAGAGGTTCTGGACAAAACAAAAAATAATATTTCAGAGTTTCTGGGAAAAAAAAAAAAGAATATTTCAGAGGTTCTGGGCCAAAAAATATTTCAGAGGTTTTTGAAATAAGAATATTTCAGAGATTTTGTTGTTGTTCAGTTAGTGGTGGTTTGGGTGGGTTGGTTTGTTTGGTTGGTTTGTTTTTTCTCCTGGTGTTCTTTTATTTATAGAATTGCTTTGGTTGGAAAAAACCTCTGGGGTTACTGAGCCCAACTGTCAATCTAAGACCACCATAGCTATTAAACCATGTCCTGAAGTGTCAGCTCTAGGTGTTTCTTGACCACCTCCAGGGATGGTGACTCCACTCTCTCCCTGGGCAGCTCATTCCAATGCCTGACTTACTTTGGAGAACAGCATTTTTTTGACTCTCTGAATTCCTGTATTTTTCACTTTTGGTCTTTCACTCAAAATGACACAATCTGAGCACACATTCAAGACATTTTGTCTAAAACAACTCCCCAAACCTAACATAATTGTGCTGGTTTGAGGCTAATTGGAATATTTTAATGGAAAAAATTATACTACAGGCTGTGAAAAGGAAACCCTGCTGATACCTGTTTCACTCATAGGCTTGCTGAGATGGATAAGAAAAGAATATAAAACAAAGATGAGACACTTGGGCTCAGACACTCTCAGGCTGTCCAGCAGCTTCTTGCTTTCTCCTCTCTGCTAACCTCACTAACCACTTTCCTTCTAACCCCCCTTGCCCATCCTCCAAACTCACCTGCAAACCCTGGGGTAAGGTAGAGACTGGTTCCAGCCTCCTGGCACTCACCTGCATATCTTTATAAACATTTATGAGGTCCCCTTACTAGTGGGAGGTGTCCCTGCCTATGGCAGGGGCTTGGAACTAGATGATCTTCGAGGTCCCTTCCAACCTTACCATTCTATGATTCAGTCTCTTCTTCTCCAAGCAGCACAGCCCCAGCTCCCTCAGGCTCTCCTCATAAGAGAGCTGTTCCATTCCCTTCAGCATATTTGTGGCTCCTTGCTGGACTCTCTCAAGCAGTTCCATGTCCCTCTTGAACTGGGAGCCCAGAACTGGACACAGTACTCCCGATGCAGCCTCACCAGGGCAGAGTAGAGGGGCAGGAGAACCTCTCTCACACTATTAGCCACAGCCCTTCTACTCCACCCCAGAGTGGTGTTGGCCCTCCTGGCCAGTTGTTTTATATATAGATAGCCCAAATTTCCTTAACAAAGAAAACAAAAAAATCTTTAGAGCAAAAACCTGTGATATCTTCACTTCACTAAAGAAAACAGTATCAGGAGAGAACAAGGTATCAAAGGAATCGTCTCAGCAAAGAAAATTGTCTCAGCAGAGGTTCAGAATCCTCGTAGGAGAGGGTGGTAATTGAAGCAGGGCTAAAAAGGGAGAGAAAACTGATTCAAGTACAGTATTACTGCAGTACAGAATGATCAGGGACACCATTGTTTTGCAAAGAACCCAGTCTCTTCACAGCCTTAACGACTTGCAGAGACATGACTGCACTAATTACCAGAACTCTATGAATGCCTGGAAATAGAGCAGGTCAAAGAGTCTTCCTTGAATGAGCAACTGGACTGACTGCCAGCCTGGTAATTTGCTTTACTGAAATGCCAATGAATTATTCAACAGAAGTCTTTTTGCTTTTTTTTTTAATATATTTTATTATTGTCTCTTTGTGGTTCTGCTTTTCCTTTCCCCTGATAATAAGCAGACACACAAGTTCCTGGAGATACTATTTATACAGCAGCAATTTCCAGGAAGCAGAGGTTTGCTGTGCTTTGTGTTAGCAAGCACAAGAAAACAGTCGCTGTCCAGAGTGCTCTTCAAGGTCATCTTCACATTAAATCACTGCAGGCAACATCTTTCAGCCCAGAAGCTAACTGTATCCTGTCCTCCACCTAAAGCAGCATGGGCAGCAGGTGGAAGGAGAGGATTTTGCTCCTCTGGCTCTGCTCAGACCCCACCTGCAATGCTGGGTCCAGCTCTGGACTCCTCAACACTGGAGAGACATGGAGCCATTGGAGAGGGGATGGAGGAGGCCACAGCAATGATCAGAGAGCTGGAAGTCCTCTGCTGCAAGGACAGGCTTAGAGAGCTGAAGCTGTTCATCCTGGAGAAGAGAAGGCTCTGGGGAGACCTTCTCATGGTCTTTCAGTACCTAAAGAGGCCAATAAGAAAGGTGGAGAGGGTCTCCAGACCAGGAGGACACAGCCTCAAGCTGTGCCAAGGCAGTTTTAGGCTGGATGTCAGGAAGAAGTTCTGCATGGAAAGAGTGATTGGCAGTGGAATGGGTTGCCTGGGGAGGTGGTGGAGTTACCATCCCTGGAGATGTTTAAGAGGAGGTTGCATGAGGCATGGTTTAGTTAATTAGAAGGTGTCAGGTTGGGCTCAATGATCCCAGAGGTCTTTTCCAGCCTGGTTTCTTCTGTGATTCTGACTATCAAGGAGTGCAGCAAGTCTTTCAAATTGAAAGAGAGGAGATTTGGATCAGATGTAAGGAAGACATTTTTAACACAGAGGGGTGAGAGTCTTCCCCTGGTTCTCCAGAAAGGTGGTAGATGCCCACCCTAGCACCATTCCAAGTCAGGATGTCTGGGGCTCTGAGCAGCCTGCTCTAGCTGCAGATGTCCCTGCTGACTGCAGGGTGGTTAGACTAGACAGCCTTTAAAGGGCCTTTCCAACCAAAAGCATCCTATGGACATGCAAAAGGGAACAAAATATTGATTTTAACAACAATATAGAGCAATGAGGTGCTAAGAAACTAAAGGCAGGAATGCAACTAGATGAGTCTAGGTCTGATTATGGAGTTGGGCAGTTAAAGGAGGGTGAAGTGAAGTTTCAGGGTTGTGACAAACCACTTTTCTGCACCACTTGAGGGAGTGTGGAGTAGGAGGTCTCAGTGATGCTACCCAGAATTTTATGAACTCTTTGAGAGAGATGATCAAAGGAGGACATTTTCTTCCCCACAGAGAAATGAAAAATAAGTTTGTGCATCTCACACCCCACAAGTGAAGGCTTGAAAGGAAAAGACAGAGTGCAAATATTCTCTCTGAGGCAGACATGGACTTCAATACTAAACACCAAGGAGCTGTGGGGATTTGTAAGATCAGAAAATAAATGTTAGAGTAGCCTTCCAGTGTCTGCAGGTTGGAGGAGAGAAGGATTCCAGGAGACCTTAGAGTAGCCTTCCAGGATCTGAAGGGGACCACAGGAAGGCTGGGGAAGGACTATTGAGAAGGTCTTGCAATGACAGGACAAGGGGCAATGGGTTTGAACTGGCAGAGGGGAGACTGAAACTGGATGTCAGGAGGAAGTTGTTTGCAGTGAGGGTGGTGAGACACTGGCACAGGTTGCCCAGGGAGGTTGTGGCTGCTCCCTCCCTGGAGGTGTTCAAGGCCAGGTTGGAGGAGGCCTTGAGTGGGGACCTGTGCTAGTGTGAGTTGTCCCTGCCTATGGCAGGGGGTTGGAACTGGATCATCTTTGAGGTCCCTTCCAACCTTACCATTCTATGGTTCTTGGTAATGGGTAAAGGAGAGGAAATAAGACTGTAACTCATGAGGCAAGAGGATATAATTTGGGGTTAAGGGGAAGAAAAAGATTGCATCCTTTAATGGTAGATTAACAGACTTGGAATCCCAGAGTGGTGGGTGTTGGAAAGGACCTCTGCAGATCATCCATTAGAACCCCCTGCAACAGCAGGATCACACAGAACAGGTTGCCCACGATTCACTGTCCAGGTGTGTTTGGAATGGCTCCAGAGAAGGCTCTACAACCTCTCTGGGCAGCTTACCCCAGTGCTCCAGTACCCTCAAATGGAAGACAATTTTCCTTTTTTTTTTTTTAGGTGGAATTTCCTGGATTCCACTGTGTTCCCATTGCTCCATGTCTTGTCACTGAACACACAAAGAAGCCTGTCCCCATCCTCCTGACCTCCACCCTTCAGCTACTGATCAGCACTGAAAAGACCTCAGTCTGCTCTTCTCCAGGCTAAACAGCCCCAGGTCTCTCAACATTTCCTTCTCATGGAGATGCTCCACTCCCCTCAGCATCTTTGTAGCCTCTGCTAGACATTTTCCAGTAGTTCCCTGTCTCTCTTGAAGTGGGGAGCCCAGGACTGGATCCAGGGCTCCAGATGTGTCAATGTGAAAGGGAAACAGTCTAATCAAATTACATATTAAAATATGTATTAAAATAAGAATATTTTTTGTAATGTTATAAATTACTTCTTTAAACATATTGAGTTCTTCTTTATTTGTGTAGCAGGTATGGCATGTGTGAACTTCTGAGATGGCCAAAAAGTTATTGCTCTACCTGGGAATGTAAAACTTCTACTCTGCAACCAGATCTATGCACCAAAATCCTTACATGAATATATGAAACAGGTCTTTTCTTAGCAAAGGAACTCTGCTGGGAGCCTGTGTCAGGGTTTCAGATTTTCACAGTATCACCAGGGCTGGAAGAAACCTCAAAGCTCATCAAGTCCAACCCATCACCACACACCTCAAGACCAGACCATGGCACCAAGTGACACGTCCAGACCTGCCTTGAACACCTTCAGGGACACTGACTCCACCACCTCCCTGGGCAGCCCATTCCAGCAGTCAATGACTCTCTCAGGCAACAACTTTCTCCTCACCTCCAGCCTAAACTTCCCCTGGCACAGCTTGAGACTGTGTCTTCTTGTTCTGATTATTTCTTGTGGGTGACTTTAGCTGGCAACAGACACACATAAGGAAAAAAAGAATGAAGACCATTTAGGAAGCCTTGAAACTTAACAGGCATTTCCTCAAAGCATGCCTTCGTCTTGGCTATTTTTAAAAAGTCTCTTCTTCATGCATTAATATTCACATTCTTGTAAGAAAAGCTGACTTTTTGGAGTACCACAACTGGAATAAAAGGAGGTTTACTTCATCCTTTTCCTGATGTACTCACCTTCTGTGGTTTGGGAAGGAAAGGAAACAAAAATCACATATGAAATGTGGGTTTATTCCTGGGTTGTTTGTTTTGTGGTATTTTGTTTTCTTCAGTGTCAGTGTTTATATGAGAATCTATTTGATCCATCCACAAAGCCCATGGTGTCTAGATTATGTAATTACCCTGGAAGTGCTCTCTTACTGTTGTGCTCTGCCTGCCAAATTATAAAGGAGTTATCAGAAATAGTTATTACTCCTGCTTTACTCCTTATATTAATGCTATATTTCAGTGTACTCCTTTGACTGCCTCATTAAGGCCCAAGGGCAGCCTGGAGAGTGTTTTACGTTTCTGAATACATCACAAATGTTTTGCTGCCACTTCAAAAAAAAAAAAAATACAAACCCAAACCCAAACCAAAACATTATCCAGCTTTAAAAATCTGTCTCAGATGTTCAGGGCCACAAGGATGCTCAGAGGGCTGCAGCACCTCTCCCATGAGGACAGGTTGAGAGAGTTGGGGTTGTTCTGTCTGGAGAAGAAAAGGCTCCAAAGAGACCTTATTGCAGCCTTCCACTATCTGAAAGTGGCTGTAAGAAAGCTGGAAATCTTGGGCTGCAGGAAGTCTGAGGTGGCACCTCCAGGGAGGAGTCAAGCTGAGGGATCACCAGGTTCAAGCCTCTTCTTCAATGGCTGGTGTCCTAGGAGGATGCTGTCCCTTCTGCCTTTGATCTGGGCCCATGTGATACTCAATCCAGTTCCAGAATCCATCTCCTGAACCTGGTTCACATCTGTTGCTGAGTCCAGTCTGGGACTTCCCTAGCATCAGTGGTGACATCACTGCCATCAAGTGTTGGGTTCCAGAATGGTTTGTATTTCTTTGTCTCTATTTCACTGGATTTTTTTCTTTCCATCTCAGCTGGTTGAGTTTCTTTCCCAGCCCATCAGTCTCGCTCCCTTATTCCCTTTCTCTTCCCTTTGGGAAGACAGAGGGGTTCATGGAGAGCCTCTGGCACTAGTCTGGTGGCACCCCAACCCTAACTCTCAACACTGACATAAAATCAAGATTAAGTAGGAAACCAGAAACCAAGAGAGACAGGAATTATATTAGCCATCAGAGTGTTTCCCCAGTTACAAGCTAAAAGCTGAATGAAAGGGTGAATTTAGTACTTGCTGTGTGTGCTTGGAGTGCAACTGCTCAGAAACATTGCCTAGACATCCATTTGGATGTGCAACCTTGGAGAAAGTTGCATTTGGCCCTTTGATGACCTTCTCACACAAAAACAATGGTGTTGACATCTCAGAAGAGCATTAGGGGAACTCGATGGAGCCCTTGATGTATGTGTGTTATAATGGGAGAGATATGAATATGCATTGGCAGCATCATTTCCACTGAACGTTGTTGAGGCTTCTGCTACAGAGACATTAGAAGGTCAGTTGTGAGATTTAGATTGGTCTAATGTTTTGGATTCAAGGCTAGAGAGAGACCACTTGTGGTTTCCATTATGCTGCTCTGATGAGGTGATTAGTCTTAGACAATGATTCCATTTCAAACCTGAACCGCTAGGGGAATCATTATACATGACAGGACACAGTATGCTCTGGCAGCATGATGGTGTCAGCATTGCAGCCCCAGCAAAATGAAACCAACAGCAGAGTAGAGACTCTGAGCATGATTTTTTGAATAGCATCATAGGTGAAGGCAGAAAACCAAGTGGCAGTGCAGTGCTGAGCGTCAGGAAGCAGAATCATCATCAAATAGCTTCAGGTGGAAAAAACCTTTAAGATCAAGTCATAGAATGGTAAGGTTAGAAGTGACCTCAAGGATCATCCAGTTCCAACCCCCTGCCATAGGCAGGGACACCTCCCACTAGCACAACTCACTCAAGACCACTTCCAACCTGGCCTTGAACACCTCCAGGGAGGGAGCAGCCACAACCTCCCTGGGCAACCTGTGCCAGTGTCTCACCACCCTCACTGCAAACAACTTCCTCCTAACATCCAGGCTAAATCTCCCCTCTGCCAGTTCAAACCCATTGCCCCTTGTCCTGGCGTTACAAGGCCTTGTCAATAGTCCCTCCCCAGCCTGCCTGTAGCCCCCTTCAGATCCTGGAAGGCTACTATAAGGTCTCCTGGAAGCCTTCTCTTCTCCAGGCTGCAGAGCCCCAACTCTCTCAGCCTGTCCTCATAGCAGAGCTGCTGCAGTCCTCTGAGCATCTTTGCGGCCTTCCCCTGGACCCACTCCAACACTTCCATGTCCTTCCTGTGCTGGGGGCTCCAGAACTGCACACAGGACTCCAGATGGGGTCTGAAGAGAGCAGAGTAAAAGGGCAGAATCCCCTCCCTTGCCCTGCTGCCCACACTGCTCTTGCTGCAGCCCAGCACACAGTTGCTGTCTGGGCTGCACTCACACTGCAGCCTCAGGTTGAGCTTTTCATCAGCCCAGACCCCCAGGGCCTGTTCCTCAGGGCTGCTCTCAGCCGTTCCTCACCCAGCCTGGAGCTGTGCTTGGCATTGTGCCTACCCAAGTGCAGGACTTTACACTTGACCTTGTTGAATGTCATGAGCTTGGCCTGGGCACAGCTCTGCAGCCTGAAGGTTTCATTTAACAAAAGAAATGCAATTAAAAAGAAGATTTATTAAATGCCTGTCCAGTTTGTTCTGTGATTGAATGTTTTTTTCCATTTGGAGTTCAATTTGGGGTTTTTTTTGCTTCTCAGGGATTTATTCTAAGCCTTCCAGATTTGTTGGAATTTGCACATTGTGTAAGCTGTTTGTAGATTTCAGCTGCTAGAAGGTTGTTAGTGATAGGAAACTATTTTGCCTTCAGGCAAGTTTGTCAAGAACTGATCTGCAAATGAAGAAATAATTGCCTACTGCCTCAGCTGATGTTTGGATGGCAATTTTGATACCCAGTGCAACTGAAACAAGTTGGGGGTTTTTTTTCCCTTATAGTGAAGAACAAAAACAGAGGGTGAAAAAAAATCCCCAACACTCTGTTCCAGTGGAAGGAGTAGAGTCATTTATATCTGCTCAAAACTACTTGTAACCAGGGTTGAAAGTGCTCCCTGTAGAAGGAACTATCATATCTGAGAGACAGAAATGGTTTGATTTGTCATCTTCCTCTCTAGAACCCTAACCAAGTGAAATACCTACTTCAGAAGAGGATTGCTTCAGCTAATCACTTGTCCCCCTGGCTAGATGGGCAGATGTGAGTTGTGGTTACAGAGGAATGAGATATGAGCAGGCAAGCTCTGGGGTGGGGGGGGCAATACCTGTAGGCAGCCTGTCTGGTCTTCTGCTCCCTTCCTTTAGAGCATCTTCATCATGGATGGATTTGAGGGAGCTGTTGAGCTCTTCACAGGAAGTATTGTCAAGTCTTAGAACAGGGAAGTGGTGGAGTTCCCATCCTTGGAAGGGTTTAGAAGTAGTGTAGGTGTGGTGCTGAGGGACATGGCTTTGAGGTGGTCTAGCAGTGCTGGGTTAACAGTTGGACTTGATCATCTTAAAGGTCTCTTCCAACCATAAAAAAAGTCTACAATTCTAACATGTCCTTTAGGAGTGGCTGAGGCAGCTGCTCTCGTTTAACCTGGAGAAGAGAAGGGTGAGGTAAGACCTCACTGCTCTCTACAACTCCTGGAAAGAAGGTTGTAGTGAGGTGGGAGTCAGTCTCTTAGAATGGTAAGGTTGGAAGGGACCTCAAGGATCATCTAGTTCCAACCCCCTGCCATAGGTAGGGACACCTCCCACTAGTACAGGTTACTCAAGGCCTCCCTGACAGAATGAAAGGGGCCTGAAATTCTGCCAGGGGAGGTTTAGGTTGGGTATTAGGAAAAATTTCTTTCAGGAAAGAGTGATCAGGCATTGGAACAGGCTGCCCAGGGAGGTGGTGGAGTCACCATCCCTGGAGATGGTCAAGAAGTGTTTAGACATGGTTTAATGGTCATGATCATCCTCAGTTGGCACTTGGACTTGATGATCTTAGAGAANAAGTGTGGGGGGTGGGAGAACTCCCAAACCTTCACAGATCTATATTCAAAAACCAGCTGGCTAAGACCATGGATAGCACAGAATAACTTTGGAGCTAGACCTGGATCATTTTGTGTTTCTAAATCAAAGAAGAACAGCACAGACTAACCCTCACCACTCCTAAACATAAAGCTTCATCTGGGCTGGGGCCTTGTCCACTACACCATCTCACAGATCAGGAAAGGTTCTAACAGACAAGCAAATACTGAACAATGGGACAGCAGGATGATGGGAGAAGGGGAATCAGGTTCCTTTTGGTGACATCAATAAGCAGTGATAGTCACTGAATGGTAGGGTTGGAAGGGACCTCAAGGATCAGCTAGTTCCAACCCCCTGCCATAGGCAGGGACACCTCCCACTAGCACAGCTCACTCAAGGCCTCCTCCAACCTGGCCTTGAACACCTCCAGGGAAGGAGCAGCCACAACCTCCCTGGGTAACCTGTGCCAGTGCCCCTCTGGATTATAAGCCTGCAGCCTGAAAAATTATCACATCAAGATAGAAAGTGCTTATATCAACCAAACTGTTGGCATAAATTGACCTGCATTTCATGAGTCTGGCAGAATTTTTTCTGTTCACATGAGCTGAGCTATATGATGAACTATTTTTAACTGGTGATAATGAGCTCCAACAGCTTACACAACAGATGAGAAGGATGGGTCCAGCTGTGCAGAGGTAAGACTGGAACTCAGAAGTCTCCTCACTGCTCTACTGCATCCTGAGTATTGTTCATAAGTGGTTTGAAACAGCTCAGATGGAAAATGTTGCACGAATGTAAAATAGTATTGCCAATAGTGTCATACTCTGTACAAATTTCCCTAGGAATAAAAGGAGATGAGGAACACAACCCTGCCACTCCATAAAATTTATATTAAGCAGAATTAGCTATGAGCAGAATGTTTCAAGAGGGTCCCATCAAAGATCAGCTGTCATAGACTCACAGACAGATTTGAGTCAGAAGGGACCTTTAAAGGTCACCTAGTCCAATCCCCTTAGAGTGAGCAGGGACATCAGCAACAAGAGCAGGTGGCTCAGAGTCCCAAACAACCTGACATGGAATGTTTCCAGGGATGAGGCATCTACTACCTCTGAGGACAACCTGGGACAGGGCTTCAGTGTCAAAAATATCTTCCTTACATCTGATCTAAATGTCCTCTCATTGAATTTGAAAACATTAGCCCTTGTTCTGCCACCTCACTCCTTGATAAAGACTGCTTCTCCATCTTTCTTAACCCCTTTAAGTACTAAAAGGCCACAAGAAGGTCTTCTCTTCTCCAGGATGAAGAACTCCCTCAGCCTCTCCCCACAGCAGAAGGATTCCAGACCTTGGAGCATTCTTGTGGCCTCCTCTGGCCCCACTCCCACAGGTCAACGTCTCTCTTGTGCTGAGCTGAATCCAGCACTGCAGGTGGGGTCTGAGAAGGGAAGAACTCCTTCCTTCAACTTGCTGACAATGAATTGGGAATGAATATTTGTCTGGAGTCTAGAATCCACTGCCCTTCATGCCATACCAAATTGTTAGTGACCACAGTGAGATAATCTTCCACTTGGCAGGTAAATGTAGAGGATGTCACAGATGTTCATATTAAATCACAGAAATGGTGAACAAAGACAGACATAACGAGAAGGGCTTTAAAATTAAATGTGCCTGGAACAGGAGGTTGTAGTTAGCTTCTGGGAACAGAAGCAGCTATGGAGCCTTTCCAGTACCAGTGAGCCTATATAGAGATAATGTAATCTTATCCATAACACCCTCCTAGTCTCCTCTGCTCTGAAGACCACAATGCTTTCAACCATACCCTCCAGAGACAAAGGGTTAGCACATAGTGTCATCTCCCAGAACACACAGATCTGTTGAGTCCTCCATTTTCAAATTCATGAGACACTGGGACAGAACAGACAAATATTTCACGTGAAAACCTAGTCTATGGTCATTACATTTTGGTGATTTCTCTGGGATGAAGTTAGGAGACACTATAAGGATCCACATCTGTATCTGAGTTGCTTCAGACTATTTTTGGGTGGAACTTTACACAGAAACACCCAGAATGAACCAGTTTGCACTGCTTACTCAGAGCTATGCAGTGCAGACAGGTAAGGTCCTAGGAGCAAGCTGTGGAGTCAAGTTCTAAGCAAGTCTAAATGCTAGGTGTATCCATAAGCATCCAACTAGACTTCAACTCTGCTGTCTAACAGTTTCCTGCAGTCCCACTTCCACAACAGTAATTCTGCTACTGTGATGTCTGCTGACAGACTCTGAAATAAAAGCTGCTATAACATCTGCAAGGGCCACTGGTGTGGTTTGAGGGGTTCCAGGTTACCCCAGACTCCCTAAAAAAATACTGCAAAGACTGAGATCTGTCCCTGAAAACTCCTGTATTGCAGTTTGTGCCTTGTTGTCCCTCGTGTTATCACTGAACATCACTAGAAAGAGTTTGACCCCATCCTCTTGCCCCCTACCCTTTAGCTATTGATCATTAGTGAGAAGATTCCCTCCCAGGCTGCTCTTCTCCAGGCCTCCCAACTTTTTTCCTTCTAACAGAGATGCTTCAGACCCTTGACCAACTTTGCACCCTCAAGTGGACTCTCTAGGAGTTTCCTGTGTCTCTTAAACTGCAGCCCCCAGAACTTGCCATAACTTCCTACCTAACCACGGGGGCCACCAGGCCCCCAGCCTTTGTCCCCCTGCCCAGTCACCCAGTGTGCACCAGCAGGACTCACCAATGATGCCAGGAGGAAGATCCCTCTGCCCAGTTGGGCACACCTCGAGGCTTCTGCCTTTCCTGGGGGGATTAAAAAGCAGAGTGATCAGGGAAGGCAAAGTGGCCACACCTGGAATGGGAGGAGACTGCAAGCGAGCCCAGGTGGTTTGGGTTTGGGAGGGAGAAACAGGCAAAGTGGGGAGGAGCAGATATGGTGCCCCAGTGTGATCTGGTATAGGTGGTCCTGCTCTGGCAGAGGGGGGCTGGACTAGATGATCTTTTAATGTCCCTTCCAGACCCTATGGTTCTGTGATACTCCACATATGGCATTACTAGGGGGAGGAGAACCTCCCTTGCATTACTGGTCACAATCATAGAATGGGAAGGTTGGAAGGGACCTCAAGGATCATCCAGTTCCAATCCCCTGCCATAGGCAGGGACACCTCCCACTAGCACAGCTCACTCAAGGTCTCCTCCAACCTGGCCTTGAACACCTCCAGGGAGGGAGCAGCCACAACCTCCCTGGGCAACCTGTGCCAGTGTCTCACCACCCTCACTGCAAACAACTTCCTCCTAACATCCAGTCTAAATCTCCCCCCTGCCAACAATCATCTTCACAGGAGAGAGCATTGACCCTCTTGGCACACGGTGAACCTGTTGGCCACCAGAAGTCCTCAGGTCCTTCTCCATAGAGCTGCTTTCCAGCAGGTTTATCCCTCACCTGTACTGGTGCATGATGGTGCTGAGAAACACAGGTTAGTAAATGTAGTGCTGAGGGACACAATTTAGTGGTGACTTGGCAGTGCTAGTTTAACAGCTGGGCTTGATGATCTGACCAAAACAATCCTATCATTGTATGATTGTAAAAAATGCTTCCACAGCAGAACAGATATTATTCTAGACCCTTCCTCACCCTTATTTCTGTATAGCAAACATACAGCAAAATACTAACACTAGAAAGGTCTAGAGAGGTTCTTAGAGAGGTCTAGAGAGATTCTTCTCCCCCTCTGCTCTACCTTAGTGAGACCACACCTGCAATACTGTGTCCAGTTTTGGGCTCCCCAGTTCAGGAGAGACAGAGACCTGCTGGAAAGAGTCCAGCAGAGAGCCATGAGGATGACTGGAGGGGACTTGAGCATCTCCCCAAAGAAGGGAGACTGAGAGCCCTGGGGCTGTTTAGGCTGGAGAAGAGAAGAGTGAGAGGAGAGCTGATCAGTGTGCACAGATATCTGAGGGGTCAGTGTCAAGTGGCTGGAGGCAACCTGTTTTCCCTGGTCAGCAGCTGTAAGACAAGGAGCAACAGCTACAAACTGGAACACAGGTTTCAGCTCATGAGGAGAAACTTCTTCACAGTGAGGGTGACAGAGCCCTGGAACAGGCTGCCCAGAGAGGTTCTGGAGTCTCCTTCCCTGGAGACTTTCCAAACCTGCCTGGATGCATTCCTGAGTGAATTACCCTAGGGGATCCTGCTTGGTAAGGGGGTAGGACTTGATGATCTCTGGAGGTCCCTTCCAACCTCTAAGGTTCTGTGATTCTGAGATACTCAGGCAAATTGTGCTCTCACAAGCACCAGGTTAGTGAAGTCCATGCTCCCAGCTAACAGCTTATTTGACCCACAGTGTGAGATAAAAGTGAAACAAGAGCAGTTGGAACATTTATCCCCTTTAATGAGGTCATATTTAATATGCTGTGAGCGTTTCTGGTCACCTTATTATACTAAGGACATAGGAGAAAGGAGGTGACAGCAGGGGACAATCAGTGGTGTTTAATGCAGAGACTTCAGCATTTCATGGTGGTTTTTTTTCCAAGTATTTGTGAAAGTAGGAGCTGTGCTAAGAGGGAATTAAGGGGAAAAAAAAACAAAAAAAAACCAAAAAACCAGGAGGAATTGGAGAGGCATTGAGGTGGACAAAGAGTGGCATTAATTTAAATTCCAGTCAGAGGTAAGAACACAGGTTTGTTGCTGCTCTAATGTTAAGAAAGCATTTAAAGCCATGAGCTATGATTTCTCCTGGCTAGAATTTCTTTAAAGTGTGGTTAATAAATAAACAAATAAATAAATAAAACAAAACAAAAACTTAAATTGTTGATGATTGGAAATAAGATGTTAAATAACAGGCACAGCAATGCTTTCCTAACAACTTCTTTCCACTCTTAGTGCAAGAGCATGGCTGTTATGGGTTCAGCATCCTCCTTTCCATTCCAACTAAAGGAATTCTGAGGCTGAAATCCAGTTTAAACTGCAGTCTTTTGGAACTCATTCTCAATTCCCAGGGTGGGGGAAAAAAAAAAAAAAAGTTTGATCTGTCTGCAGCCACCTCCCACTCTTACCCATCCCCTTAGGAGCAGAAACCCAGAAACATGATGGATGTGTCATCAGTCCCCTCTTTAGGCTGAGGAGAGAAGAAATAAGCTGAATCTGAAATCTGCAGCCCTACATTGCCTGACTGCATCTGTCCTAAATCTTAGAGGAAGGAGATTTGAAACTTCTTCCTAATTACAAGACATTTATGTAGAAAGGGTATAATTGCTTGGTTTTTTTAGAGGTACATGAAAATATGAATATAGATGTTTAAAATCTGAAATCTGGGGAGTTAATATTAAAATATATACAGTATTTTAAACTGATGTTTGGCTTGAATGTCAAAAGAAAGGCACTGAAGCTGGTGGTTTTCAGGAGAACAAGCAGCTGAGGGAAGTGGAGTTGTTCAGCCTGGAGAAAAGGAGGCAGAGGAAGAATTTCTTCCTCTCTACTGCTGCCCAAAATGAGGTTGGAGCCACTCAGGGGGTGCTGTTGCCTCCTAAGAAATAACACAAGCAGAAATGGCCTCAGGCTGCACCAGGGGAGGTTTAGGTTGGACACAAGGAACAATTCCACCCCTAACCAAAACAATTCTGTGATTCTATGGTCACTCACTCCATCTCCTTTCAATTCTTAGCTTTACTGAGGATGGTTCTTTTTTTTTCCCCCTATGGATTGCTTCTCTTTGTTCCAGCAGGTATTCTCTTCAAGCTGCTCTATTGATTTCCACCCAGAGAGGATTCACCTCCTCAGTTTTAATGGCATTGTGTTCTTTGCAAGTGCTGCTCATCCCACTCATCAGTGTGCAGAGAGAATGGAAAACCACTTGCAGCTCTGCAGAGTGCATCTCACTATTTGTGTCCTTGGGAGTGCTGTGTTATAAAAGCGTTCCCTTCTCAAATGGAAAAGACCTGACTAAGATTCAGATAAGGAACTCAAGTTGCTACTGATTTTGAGCAGTAATAACCATTTGAGAGTCTTATTTTGGAAATGTCAGTAGTATGGGTTTGCTAGAAAATCAAGGCTGGGGAAGGCTTCTAAGATAATCAGGTCCACAACTAGCAACCAAGTACCACTGTGCCCACCAAACCATGTCCAGAGCACCATGTCTACATATTTCTTTAACACTTCCAGGGGTGGTGACTCCACCACCTCCCTGGGCAGCCTGTTCCAATGCCTGACCACTCTTGCAGGAAAGAAATGGTTCCTGGTAAACAACCTAAACCTCCTCTGCTGCCACTTGATGCCTTTTCCTCTTGTCCTATCACCAGGTCAACAGGAGAAGAGATTAACACCCACCTCATTCCAGCCTCTGCTCAGGGGGTTTGAGAAAGCAATGCAGTCTCCCCTCAGCCACCTTTTCTCCAGGCTAAGCAACCCCAGTTCCCTCAGCTGCTCCTCACAAGACCTGTGTTCTAGACCCTTCAACAGCTTCACTGCCCCTCTCTGGACATGCTCCAGCACCTCAACGTCCTTCTCGCAGTGAGGGACCCAAAACTGAACCAAGATGCTCAGAGGGCTGCAACAGCTCTGCTATGTGGACAGGCTACAAGAGTTGGGGCTCTGTAGCCTGTAGAAGAGAAGGTTTCCAGGAGACATTAGAGTATCTGAAGGGGGCTACAGGAAGGCTGGAGAGGGACTATTGACAAGGTCTTGCAATGCCAGGACAAGGGGCAATGGGTTTGAACTGGCAGAGGGGAGATTGAAACTGGATGTTAGGAGGAAGTTGTTTGCAGTGAGGGTGGTGAGACACTGGCACAGGTTGCCCAGGGAGGTTGTGGCTGCTCCCTCCCTGGAGGTGTTCAAGGCCAGGTTGGATGAGGCCTTGAGTGACCTGTACTAGTGGGAGGTGTCCCTGCATATGGCAGGGGGTTGGAACTGGCTGATCCTTGAGGTCCCTTCCAACCTTCCCATTCTATGATTCCATAATGTGATGAGAGACGTGGTTTAGTGGTGGACTTGGCAGCACTGCCTTAGTAGTAGGACTTAATCATCTTAAAGACCTCTTCCAACCAAAACAATTTCATGATTCTATGATTCTATGAAATTAATTACGTACCCTGAGAGAAAACACATCAGAGAAATACATTTGATGATCACCATAAGATTCTAAATATATTTCACAAGATGTTACCCTTATTACTAGCTCCACTACTATTTCAAACTCATGAAATCTTTATTTCTTATGGTAAAACATTCAGCAGAGATATTTTTTAGAGCAATCTGTTCTTCTAGTTGCTGCTTTTGACCACTTAGTGCAGAGGAGGACACGAAGATGCTCAGAGGGCAGCAGCACCTCTCCTATGAGAACAGGCTATGAGAGTTGGGGCTCCTCAGACTGGATAAGAGAAGGTTTTCAGGAGACCTTGGAGTAGCCTTCCAGTATCTGAAGGGAGCTACAGAAGGGCTGGGGAGGGACTATTGACAAGGTCTTGTAATGACAGGATGAGGAGTAATGAGTTTAAACTGGCAGAGGGGAGATTTAGACTGGATGTTAGGAGGAAGTTCTTTCCAGTGAGGGTGGTGAGACACTGGCACAGGTTGCCCAGGGAGGCTGTGGCTGCTCCCTTCCTGGAGGTGTTCAAGGCCAGGTTGGATGAGGCCTTGAGTGAGCTGTGCTAGTGGGAGGTGTCCCTGCCTATGGCAGGGGGTTGGAACTGGATGAGCTTTGTGGTCCCTTCCAACCTAAACCATTCTATGATTCTATGATTTAAGTGTAATAATGCCTAAAATCAGACATCAAATATATATATATATATATTCATAGAATCATAAAATCATAGAATCATAGAACCATCAAATGGTTTAGGTTGGAAGGCACAGAGGTGAGGCTGACTGGTCTGTAGTTTCCAGGATTCCCCCCAGATCATCAGAAACACTTTCCTGTTTTTTGCTTAAACAGAAGATGTTTGTCAGTGTCTCATCTTACAGAAAGTTCAGATGAAATTGTATATTTTGTCTGTTGCATCAATTACAGGCAAATGTATAGATAAAAAGACAGCACATGTAGCTAATTGCTCTTCAGAGGCCAATTAAACACTTGAAAGTAGAGCAGCATTGGCTGAGACCAGGCAGCTGTCCTCAAGTGATCAATCAGGGGGCAATTGCAATGAAAAAGATAAAATATCAAGGGGAAGAAAAAAAAAAAGAAAAAAGAAGACAGACTTCTCCCTGTAGTTTTTAGTTCCCTCTACAATTTACAGAGCTGTCTATTCTCAGTTGCCCTTTGGCAGCAGCTTAGAAAAGGTGGAAAATGAGATAAGGGAAAAGAATGGAGGTGACCACTAATTCCAGATTGTACAGAGTCATTTTTTTCCTGAAGGATTCATAGTGAGTAACACTGAATGCTATTAGGGCAAAAAAAGTATGGAAATAGGTAACTTGAGGAAATTTTGGTGAGCTGGAAATAGTGATGACTTCTTCATATTTTTGTGGGTTGGTTTGTTGTTGTTTG
>VWZE01005593.1:60435-72767 GCA_013396675.1 Eubucco bourcierii | reverse complement strand
CTAGTGGGAGGTGTCCCTGCCTATGGCAGGGGGTTGGAACTGGATGATCCTTGAGGTCCCTTCCAACCTTGCCATTCTATGATTCTATGATTAGTTAGCCCAGCCCTGAGCCTTGACATAACCAAATTGTTTTCAGGTTGCAGGATGTGTGACTGCTTTAGCCGGTGTGAAATTCTGTCTCACAGCAATTGGTGAGGAAGAGACAGAGGAAGAAAGTGGAAAAATAGTTGGGTTTTTTTCTCATGTGGAAAAGCATGATAATTACAGAAGCACACAGAACACAATAACATATCTTCTGTTTGCTCTCTGCTGCCTCACAGCAATTGAATCAGCCAAAGGAAATGAGAGAAGCAGGAGATTTACAGTATGTGCTGATTTTCTTGCTGCAGGCAGAGACATATCTAATGAGCTTTAGACAGCTTTGAGGAGAGATCTTTTCTAGAAGCAGAGACACAACATATTTTGTTGTGTTTCACAGTGGTGCACACGCAGTGTACACAAAAGGGAAAGCAAGACTTTGAGCTTCATTGCATGAAATCTTAATTAAAACTTAGAATCATCCTTCCATAACTTTCTTTCCACGAAGGTGAAGAGAATGCAAAGAAGGGAGAGTGGTGGCTTGGGAAGGGAACTAAACCAGTTGGGATGGTCATAAAAACAACCCAATGAATTAGAGACAAAGAGATGCAAACCAATATGGAACACAATGTCTGATGGCAAGGATGTCACCACTGAAGGTGTTGGGGAAGTGCCAGACTGGACTCAGCAGCAGGTGAGAACCAGATTTAGCAGCTGGAAAGTGGAACTGGATTCAGGAACACAGGAACTGAGATCAAAGGCAGAGGGGACAGGGTCCTCCGAGGACACCAGCCAGTGAAAAGGAGGCTTGGCTCTGATCCCTCAGCTTGATCCTGAAGATGAAGTCCATGGATGCAGTCACCTGCTGGTCTGTTTAGGGTCAACTGTCCTGTCCACTCTTCTCCACAGGTGCCATCTCTGACAGTGGGGTACAAGATGTGTGTGCTGGTTTGAGGCTAATTAGAATATTTTAATAGAGAAAATTACACTCTAGGCTGTGAAAGGAAAACATCCTGATGTCTACTTCACTCATAGGCTTGCTGGAGAATTGTTTGGGAACACTAACCAAAAAAATAGATAAGTCAGTCTCTCTCTGGCTCTTGCTGGAACAGGAGCTGCTGGTGGGATCTAGCAGCTTCTGGGCTCTGGCTCCTCTGCTGATTAATCCTCACTAACCACTTTTCTTCTAACCCTCCTGGCCAATCTTCCTAATTTACCTTGCACGTAAGGCAAACCTTGGGGAAAGGTACAGGGGTGGGGAGAAGGTGGAAGGGTGGTTGGGAGCCCCTCCTGGGGTCTCTGATTTCTGGGAGGGGAGTTGTGTTGCTGTATTACCTTTTACTTGTATATTCCTGTAAATATTCTGTCTATAGTGTAAATATCTGCTGTACATTGTGTAAAGCTGTAAATAGAGCTTCATCATTTAACTTCCAGCTGACTGAGTGCTAGTCTGGGTCATTTTACAAAGTGTGGGGGGTGGGGGAACTCCCAAACCTTTACAATGTGGCATATGCCCTTGGGCTGCACAGGAGCAAGTCTAAGCCAGAGCCTTTCTGCAGCCCAACCCTTGGCAGTAACTCTCCCCATCAGTGCTGTGCAAACCTGCCCTGAACTTCAAAAAGTGCCCTGACTGAGCAGAGGCTGAGCTGAGAAGTGAAATCTCTGAACAGAACTGGTTCTCCTCTAGCTCAAACCAGGACACAAGATGCTTCAAACTTCTGACCTAGCCAAGTAGCCAGGAGTCTTCCAGTCCTCTTGATGGTCACATAATGCACCTGGACAATTCCTGTTCTGATCTGTGATAACTTCCTCCCTTTCCCACAGGTGTGCATTGTTTAAAGTGCTCATCACAGCTTTAATCAATCCTTTTCTTCTTGTTTCTTTGGGTTTTTTGTTTTGGTTTTTTTTTTTCCCCCACCATGGCAGTGGGGTGAGTTTTCTACCAGTTTAGGGAGAGAAAAGTAGAGCCCTGAGGGTGAGTGCCAGGAGGCTGGAGCCAGGCTCTGCTGGGTGATGCCCAGTGAAAGGACAAGAGGCAATGGTGGAAGCTGAGACATAGGAAGTTCCATGGAAACATGAGGAGGAATTTCTTCACTATGAGGGTGACAGAACCCTGGAACAGGCTGGCCAGGGGGGTTGTGGAGTCTCCCTCTCTGGAGATATTCAAGACCCATCTGGATGTGTTCCTGTGTGTTCTGGTATAGGTGATCCTGCTCTGGTAGAGGGTTTGGACTAGATGGGCTTTCAAGGTCCCTTCCAGCCCCTGCCATTCTGTGATTGTGTGAATTCTGCAGCAAGTCATCCCTCAAAGCCCAAATGCTCCCATGGTCAGGAGACAAGCATGCATCTCTACAGAAGTACAGTTCCACCATCTCACAGTGCAAAACGAACCACAACTACTATAAATGTCAGCAAGTTATCACAGCAAAGGACAGAAGGTCACCTTCCCCCTCAGCCTCTCAGCCTTGTCACCTTCCTAGAAGAACAGATCATGGTAAATAACATCAACATCCTGCTTTCTTAACATCTTTGGGGGAACTGAAGGGTAATGCCTTTTCTTCTTGTTTCTAGGTAAGCATCTCTCCTGCATCTGCTCTTCCTCTCACATCCCACTTTGCTGTTTATTTTTGTTAACCTACCTCAGACTGTTCTTTGCCAAGCACAGCTTCTGCAGCTCTGTGGAGCCACATTCCATCTCTGTTTTCTTCTTTCAAATGGAAAAGAAAAATCTGAAACACATCCATGAATCATCTTCTCCAACATTCTTATTTGGTGTCCTCTTAGAAATCTTTCCTGTAGAAACAGTAGAGGGGATAGGAGTGAGTACCTGGAGTACTGTGAACAGTTCTGGAGCCCTCAGCACAGGGAGGACATGGAACTGTTGGAGGGGGTCCAGAGGAGCCCACCAAGATGCTCAGAGGGCTGCAGCAGCTCTGCTATGAGGGCAGGCTGAGAGAGTTGGGGCTCTGCAGCCAGCAGAAAAGAAGGCTTCCAGGAGACCTTGGAGTAGCCTTCCAGGATCTGAAGGGGGCCTACAGGAAGGCTGGGGAAGGACTATTGACAAGGGCTTGCAGTGCCAGGACAAGGGGCAATGGGTTTGAACTGGCAGAGGGGAGATTTAGACTGGATGTTAGGAGTAAGTTCTTTCCAGTGAGGGTGGTGAGACACTGGCACAGATTGCCCAGGGAGGTTGTGGCTGCTCCCTCCCTGGAGGTGTTCAAGGCCAGGTTGGAGGAGGCCTTGAGTGAGCTGTGCTAGTGGGAGGTGTCCCTGCCTATGGCAGGGGCTTGGAACTTTGAGGTCCCTTCCAACCTTGTCATTCTATGATTCTTCTGGATTTAACTGGGATCTTGATCACAAAAACCAAGGAGGACTACTTGTAGTGAGGTAAGGAACTTCACACACACACACTATTGAGACTAGCTCAGATGGCTTGGAAGGAAGATAAAGCTGTCATTACAGCAAAGCTAAATTTACAAGCATATATAAAAATATATTTACAGGTATTTATGATTATACACAACTTTGAAATAACACAGAAAACCAAATTCCCTCCTGGACAAAGCCAGCATCCAGAAGGGGCTCAAAGCCAACTTCTTCATCTCCCAGACAGAAAACAGTCAAAGAAAAATCAGCAGAGCTCACTTGTTACCTGGAAATGTTAGCTGGAGTTAGTGGAAGAGATTAGAGACAGCAGTGAACAGATGCAATGCTCAAGAGCAAAGAAGAACAAATTGTTTATACTTTGACTTTTTATACCAACGAATAATATTCATTGTTAATTTCTTTTTACAACCAAGGATTCAATTTCTCTCATTAGACTATTCCAATCAGCCTCAAAGCAGCACACCATTTAAAACCAGAACTGTCTGCAAAACCTGGTAAATGTTTTACAGGACAGAAGTCACTGAAGATGTGTTGTCCTTCAAAGAGTTGCAGTCGTGCCAAGAACTTCATGTGGTCATTAAAGCATAAAAATGAGAAGAGTGCAACCCTGGAACCTTTTTTCCAGACAGAAATGACTTCCCCTGCTAATATTTCTTTGTCACCTGACCAGGTGAAAACCACCTCAGCTAGAAGCTCTTCAAGATGCCTTTGTTTCAACACTGTGCTAATGATGGATTTCACAGCTAGACAGTTTCTTATGCAGATCTGCTGACATCTCAATTAGCAAATCTTAACCATGAATAACAGCACCCACCCATGGGATTTAAGCCTCTTCCACCAGGCTTCTGTCTTCTCTACAGCTTCCTGCATTTTACACCTTCCAAGCCTCTGGACCATCAATTCATCCCACACTAGACAAGACAGATCAAAAGCTAGTTTTAGCTGAATCTAAAAAAGGAGCTGTGAAAATTATTGTCTCAGCTGGCTCAATTTGACAGACACTTTGGTGCTCTGTCACTTCTAAAAAAACTGCAAGTTTAGCACCAAAGAGCCCAAGGTGAAGTAGTAGAATCATAAAAAGTTTTCAGCTTCAAGAGACTTTTTAAAGGTCATCTAGCCCACCCACTGCACTCAACAGGGACACAGAATCATAGAATGGGAAGGTTGGAAGGGACCTCAAAGCTCATCCAGTCCCACCCCCCTGCCGTAGGCAGGGACACCTCCCACTAGCACAGCTCACTCAAGGCCTCCTCCAACCTGGCCTTCAACACCTCCAGGGAGGGAGCAGCCACAACCTCCCTGGGCAACCTGTGCCAGTGTCTCACCACCCTCACTGCAAACAACTTCCTCCTAACATCCAGTCTAAATCTCCCCTCTGCCACTTCAAACCCATTGCCCCTTGTCCTGGCATTGCAAGACCTTGTCAATAGTCCCTCCCCAGCCTTCCTGTAGCCCCCTTCAGATACTGGAAGGCTACTCCAAGGTCTCCTGGAAGCCTTCTCTTCTGCAGGCTGCAGAGCCCCAACTCTCTCAGTCTGTCCTCACAGCAGAGCTGCTGCAGCCCTCTCAGCATCTTGGTGCCCTCCTCTGGACCCACTCCAACACTTCCATGTCCTTCCTGTGCTGGGGGCTCCAGAGCTGCACACAGGACTCCAGGTGGGGTTCTTTCCTCTTTGTTTCTGAGTGTTGGATCTCTTTGTTTCTCTCTCTAATCTCTCCCACTAAGCTTGGCTAGCCCGAAACCACACAAGCCTTGCTGGTTGTTTTCTGTCTGGGAGAGAGAGAGGGAGGCATTGTTGCCTTTGTCTGGGGGAAGTTTGGATGTCTGTGTTATTCCTAATTTGTATCTGTTTGTAAATACTGCTTGTAAATAGATTGTGCCTGTGTGCTTGTCAATTTAGCTTTGCTGTAAATACAGCTTTATCTAACTTCCAAGCCGGCTGAGCTGGTCTGGTAAATTTCAATGGTGGGAGCGGAAAGGTCCCAATCCACTACAAAGCTGAGCACACAGCTCTTCTTTTCTCACTCAGAATCCCAGAATCCTAGCAGAGTGGGGATTGGAAGGGACACCATCTAATTCAACCCTCCTGCTAAAACAGAGCTGCCTACAGATGGTTTCCCAGGATCCCAATGTCCAGGTAGCTATGGAATCTCTCCAGAGAAGAAGGCTCCACAACCTCTCTGGGAAGCCTAGTCCAGGGCTCCAGCACCCTCACAGGAAGGAGAGCCATCATCCTTATCATTAATTAGTCTTCAAGAGGAGAGTGGAAAGTGGTTTAGGTCAGAAACCCAGGGTGCAGGAGCTCATTTCAAGTGGCAAAGCAGACAAAGAGCTAGCAGTAATGGTCATGAAAAATGTATGTGGTCAATGAGTGCCGAGTGGAAATGGAAGCTGTTAGGTGCTGATTTCATTTGGGTTACTTTAAATCCATAAAAGGTTTCTCCAGTGTCATCTGGGCTGGTAATGTGGGCTAGCAGGATGAAGCTAATGCAAAGGATGTCAGAGTGGAGTCTGTTATTCCAGCATCAATGTTTAGGCATTTGAGTTTGCCCTTTCATAGGACCAGAGGGCTTGGAAGGGACATCTGGAGATCATCTAGTCCAACCACAAATGGGGAAGCTTGACTGGTAACTGAAGTAGAAAAGCAAAAGAGGAAATCCTTCTTACTGTACTTTCCTGGCCACAAGCTGTGCCAGGGAAAGTTTGGATTGGATAGGAGGAAGAATTTCTTTACTGTAAGACTGGTCAGGCATTGGAACAGGCTTCCCAGGGAGGCAGTGGAGTCACCATCCCTGGAGGTGCAAGCAAACAAGTGTATGTGGTACTTTGGGACATGGTCTTGTGGTCATGGAGGTGTTGGGTAGAAGGTTGTACTTGCTGATCCGAGAGGTCTTTTTCCAGCCTTAATGATTCTATGGTTCTACCATTCCATACTTTTTCTGAAGGCTTGACTGCCTAACTAGTCCAATGCTGTGCTGAGGGTGCCACATCTAATCACACATTCTCCCAGCACAATGAAGGTAGAAAGCACTTTAAAAACAAAGGCTCTGGTCAGGACACAGTTTAAAGAAGAGGTTAAATTAAAACTGAAAGGAATATCAAGAAGCCCTTTAGTGCTGAGAACTCCAGGGAGATAGTGGAGTAGGAAGCCTTAAAATACTTCTAACACTGATTTCACAAATAATTTTTTCATGGTGTTGAATCAGACCTGGGCTAATATTTTGGATGTGTTGCTCCATGAGAGAAAAGAGGCTGGAAGATGATTGAGGGACTTGAGCAGCTCCCCTACAATGGGAGACTGAGAGCCCTGGGGCTGTTTAGGCTGGAGAAGACTGAGAGGAGATCTGACCAATGTGCACAAATATCTGAGGGGTGGTTGTCAAGTGGCTGGGGACGATTTCTTTTCCCTGGTCAGCAGAAACAAGACAAGGAGCAACAGCTACAAACTGGAACCCAGAAGGTTTCAGCTCAACATGAGGAGAAACTTCTTCATAGTGAGGGTAACAGAGCCCTGGAACAGGCTGCCCAGAGAGGTTGTGGAGTCTCCTTCTCTGGAGACTCTCAAAACGCACCTGGATGCATTCCTGTGCAGACTACCATAGGCCAGGTGGGTTTGGAATCTCTCTGGAGAACCTCTCTGGGCAGCCTGCTCAAGGTCTTCAGCACCTTCACACCTCAAGTCAACCTCCTTTCAAGCAGTTTTAGAGTGGGATTTCCCCTGAGCCTCCTTTTCTTCAGGCTAAGCACCCCCAGTTCTCTCACCTGCTCTTCACAAGCTCTGTTGTCCAGACCTTCACAAGCTCTGTTGTCCAGACCTTCACAAGCTCTGTTGTCCTTCTTTAGACATGTTCCAGCAATTCATTTTCCTTCTTGGAATGAGAGGCCTGAAATAACTACAATGAAGTCGAAACAAAATTCTTGGTCTTCCACTTTGAGCAGGCCAAAAGAGTTCTTATTTTTGCAGCAGAGATGGAAGTCATAAGAAGAGACAGATGTGCTGGTGTGCATCTCAGCAACTGGCCACCCTCACTGCTGTGTCCATCACCATGCCTAATGACCTTCTAGGAACTTGTGCTTCCAGAGAGGGATGGCAGCTGGCTCAGGAGGTAAACTGCAAATCTGACCACAGAGGAAATCATGGAAACATTTTGATTGGAAAAGACCTTTAAGATCATCAGACCTGACCATTACCTAACTCTGCCAAGCCTGGTGCTAATCCCTGTCCCTCAGCACCACATCTCTGTGTGTTTTAAACACCTCCAGGGACAGAGATTTGTATAGATAAAACATATTTGATGGGGTTAACAGAAGCCAATACCTAATAAACTACTATCCTATAGGAATGTCATCTAAAGTGTGGAATTAATAATTAATGTTTTCAAATAGATGCTTCCCAGCATATGGGCTTTTGAATCATTTATAGGTTGGGCCCCTTCAGTAAGTCTTTTCATATTTAATGCATTAAGTTGGAGCATTTATTGCTTTACTGAAAGGAACAAAGAATGAGGCTCAACAGGAAAATCATTCTGGGTGTGGATGAAAGGAAAAACAAATATTTTAGGTCCTATCTATACAATTAATTAAAGATTGTATCTTTAGATAGAACCTTAAATAAAGCACTACTCACAGGATCACAGAATGGTAGGGGCTGGAAGGGACCTCTGGAGATCATCAAGTCCAAGCTACCTTCCAAGGCAAGTTCACCTAAAGAAGGTCACACAGGAGCATGTCCAAATGGGTTTTGAATATCTCTAGAGATGGAGACTGCCACCTCCTACTCCAGGCCAAATGAGTAGAAATGGTTGTATTGATTATTTTAGAGGGCATGAATGACCCATTCACAGGATCACAGGATGTTAGGGGTTGGAAGAGACCTCCAGAGATCATCAAGCCAAATCCCCCCTGCCAGAGCAGGATCAAAATCTAGTGCAGGTTGCACAGGAGTGCATCCAGATGAGTCTTCAAAGTCTCCAAAGAAGGAGACTGCACAGCCTCTCTGAGCAGCCTGTTCCAGTGCTCTGTGAACCTTACAGTAAAGAAATTCCTCCTCATGTTGAGGTGGAACTTCCTATGCTGTAGTTCATACCATTGCCCCCTTGTCCTATCACAGAGTGCAACTGAGAAGAGTTTGTCCCCTCCCTCTTGTCCCCCACCCCTCACATATTTATAAACCTTGGTTAGATCCCCTCTAAGTCTTCTGTTCACCAGACCAAAAAGCCCCAGGTCCCTCAGCCTCTCCTCACAGGGCACTGCTCCAGCCCCCCTATCTTAGTAGCCCTCCACTGGACTCTTTTTGAGTAGATCCCTGTCCCTCCTGAACTGGGGAGCCCAAAACTGAACGCAGCATTCCAGGTGAGATCTCACCCAAGCAGAGCAGAGGGGCAGAAGAACCTCCCTCTAGATTTTGACCATTTGGCACTCGTGTAGATGTTCAATCAGGAAAGGTTCCATCCTGGGCCCTTCCCAGCTTGTCTGTACCTTCCCTTGCTCCTGATGGGATCTTGGCAACACCTCTTTGTACAAGCAGGCACTAAAACAAGGTCAAGGCACCAACCCAAAACTTATTTTTTGTTTGTTTTCACTTAAATAAAAATTATGCCTCACCCTTTTTATTCACATCCTACTAGCAAACAGATGCAATAAAAAGCAGAATGGGTTTCTAATTCAGGTCTTCTGGATGGTTTTGCCCCCTTAAATTTAATTTTGTTGTCATTGTTGCAAAGATTAATGTGGTTAATGTACATGAGATATTCTGCATCTGCAAAGTGCAGATTAATATTTATTGTTTGCAGCTCTCTGCTTATTTATTTTGCTGCCTTACCCATTTGGCTGAGAAGCATGTTTGCACTGCTGTTATCACTAACAAGACTGTCATCTCTTCAAATGGCTTGATGTAGGCTGCACAGGGTAAATGAATAGCCTGAAGTATATCTTAGTCTGATAGCTTAGAGAGTCAATAGGTCTCACTGTGATACCAGCCCCTGATGACATTTCAGCTTCCATTAACATGAAACAGCAGGACTTCAATGTGAATGAACAAGCTCCTTGCTAATGAATCATGCAGAAACTGTGGAAAAGCAGTAGCTCAGATTTCCATTCTCTGTCCTGAACTTAAAATAGAATCACAGAATTGTTTGGGCTGGAAAAGAGCTTTGAGATCATCAAGTCCAATCGTTAACCCAGCACTGCCAGGTCACCGCTGAAACATAGAATCACAGAATTGTCTCAGCTGGAAAAGATCTAACATCACTGAGTCTAAGAATCAGCCTAAGACCACAGTGGCCATCAAACTGTGTCCTGAAGTACCATCTCCACATGTTTCTGGAACAGGCTTTTCCAATGCCTGACCACTCTTTCACTAAAGAAATTCTTCTGAATATCCAAATCTTCCCTGGCACAATTTCAGGCCATATCCTCTTGTCCCATCACCTGTTACCAGGGAGAAGAGACCAACTCCCACCTCACTACAACCTCCTCTTGTTCTTCAGGACAACATCTACATGGCTTTTCAATCCCTTCAGGGATGGAGATCCCACCATCCCCTTGGGCAGCCTGTTCCAGAGGGAGAAATCTTTCCTAATGTCCAAGCTGGACATTAGGAACAGCCTGGACATTGCCTGGAGCAACCTGAGGCCATTTCTTCTCACTACTTGGAAAACCAGACTGGCCCCTACCTGGTGCCAACCTCATTTCAGGGAGTTGCAGGGAGTCAGAAGGTCTCCCTCTTGTTGCTTGGAAGCCAGGCTGTCCCTTACCTGGCTCCAACCTTGTTTCAGGGAGTTGTAGAGAATCAGAAGGACTCCCTTCAACCTCCTTTTCTCCAGAGTGAACAACCTCAGTTCTCTCAGCTGCTGCTCACCAAATGCCTTCTCCAGACACCTCACCAGCATTGTTGCTCTTCTCTGGTCATGCTCCAGGACCTCAATATCTTTCCTGTAACAGGGGGCACAAAAATGAACCCAGTGCTTGAGGTATAGCTTCACCAGATGATCATTGCCCTAAATATTTCTTTCTTACACCACAGAAGAGCCCAGGACCGCCTGAAAGTGGAGCACCATGGTTCTAAAGCAGAGGAGATGCCTCTCAGCATGCAAGGAAAGGGCATGTGGGTGCTGGTGGTGACTGGGATTGCAGATGTACAGAATTTCTGCTACCATCATCTCACAAAGCTCTCTTGTCAGCACTCTGGCATGCTCCTGTAGGGTTAATCTTCCCACACAAGTGCTGATTTAGACATTGCATTATCTGCCAAGCATCCAGACATCTGGAAACCAAGTGTCTCATAGTGCAGCACCCTGGGGTCCTCTCAGCTGATCCAGACTTTTCTATTTTCAGTGGGTAGACACCAAATGGCACATGAAGGTGCCAAACCTATGCCAGGCACTGTGTCTGACATTTGTGAGAGCCTTAAAAAAGAAGAACTGATTTCTCTCAGCAGCCTGACTCAATAAAGAGTAAACATTCAGCAGAGACCTGGAGGTACAGAATTCCTTGCATTGATTTGATAATATCACTGTGATTAATTAATAAATCACTGCATCCAAGTGTTGCTAACATTTCTTTGCAACAGATGATTGGTTACATGGCTCTTTTGCAACGGTATTTTAGTTAAACACTCTGGGTAAATGCTATAAAAATAGATTGTGAGCATCACTCAAATTCACACAGATTCAGTTTTTGCTTCAAAGCCCAACAAAATAAATTTTGCTTCATGTTCCAATAAAGTTTCCAAATCTTTAGGAGGTTGTGGAGTCTTCTTCTCTGCAGAGATTCCAAACACACCTGGACATTGTGATGCTGGGCAGCCTGCTGTGGGTGACTCTGTTTTAGCAGGGGATTGGACTGGATGATCTCCAGAGGTCACTTCCAACCCCTACCACTCTGATTCCATGATTCTACCACCCCTGACCAGCTGCAGAGCTGCTACTGCAGGTTTCCATGCAACTGTCAGAACAAGGAGTTATGCAGTACTCAGGTCTTCTGGGGACAATCTATATTTGCATTCCTAACTGACATAGATTCATAGATAGGAAAATGAGCAATGTTTTCACTTCTGTTCTAAAGAGAGCAAATGATTTAAACTGATGGTTCAAAAAGAGAATGACTCCAGGATTCTCTCTACCAGAATATGTCATCTTTAAGTCTTATCAACAGTTCACTTTGCTAGGAAAAATATTTTTGGGGGGGGGAGGGTAAGAAAAAGGATTTTCCTCCCCCTCAATCCTCCCCTTATTCTCTGAAGTTTAAAATTCTTGCAAACAAGTGAACAAGTGGCACCTCTTGATGGCACAAAGGGTAACAAGCACAAGATGGAACTCAGGAAGTTCCAATCTGAACATGAGGAGAAACTTCTTTGCATTGAGGGTGATGGAGGCCTGGAGCAGCCTCCCTAGAGAGGTTGTGGGGTGTCCTCTGGAGAGATTCCCTCACCTGGTCATTGTGGTCCTGGGCAACCTGCTGTGGGTGACCCTGCTTTAGCAGCAAGCTTGGGCTAGATGACCCCCAGAGGTCACTTCCAACCCCCACCATGCTGGCATTCTGGGGCTGTGTATATTAGGCTTTCAGAGAGACAGTTGGAAGCTGTGTACACTTTCAAGTACTAATCACATCTCCAGGGTGGCTCCAGTGTTATAGACTGCTCCAATAGTCATTCACACTCAGAGGTAGAGAACTTTTTCCTTATGCTTATCTGAATCTTCTTGTGTTCCAATTTGTGCTCACTGACCCTTGTCCTGCCACTGGGCATCACTGAAGAGAGTTTGTCCCCTTCCTCTGGCCCCCCACCCTCTGGCTCTTGCTGAGTAATGAGCAGATCCCCACCTGGAGTCCTGTGTGCAGTTCTGGAACCCTCAGCACAGGAAGGACA
>VWZE01005593.1:39835-60332 GCA_013396675.1 Eubucco bourcierii | reverse complement strand
TGCTCCCTCCCTGGATATGTTCAAGGCCAGATTGGAGGAGGTCTTGAGTGAGCTGTACTAGTGGGAGGTGTCCCTGCCTATGGCAGGGGGTTGGAACTAGATGATCCTTGAGGTCCCTTCCAACCTTACCATTCTATGATTCTGTGATTCTATGATTCTCTCTGCTCCTGTCTAGGCTAAACAGCCTCAGGTCACTCAGCCTTTCCTCCTCACAGGGATGTTCCATTCTCTTCAGCATCTTTGTAGCCTCCACTGGACTCTCTTCAGTAGCTCCTTGTCTGTCTTGAACTGGGAAGCCCAGAACTGGACCCATGACTCCAGATGTGGCCTGACAAGGGCAGAGCAGGAGGAGAACCTCCATTGATACGCTGGTCTATGCAGCTGCTGGAGGCTGGAGAGGCAAGAGCCATGGTGTTACCTCCTCTGAGGAGTATCATCTAGATTAAAGACAATTATTTGTGAACAGGGACTAATTTCAAAATCCTGTGCTCTCCCCCAGGCTCTAGGAAGCACAGAGCTGAGATAACATTAGTAAAGTGCAGCAAAGCCTGTTACACAGCAAGTGAGAAGCCAATGCCACCCTCATAGTCATATTCTGACATGAAGGCAACTATCTCCTGTCAAAACTCTATTTGATTTTTCCTTAAGGCTATGAGAAATGAACCAACAAGGATTTAGCCATAGTGGATTAAGATTTTACTGCTCCAACCTGTCTGGCCCTATGCCAAGGAATGCAGCATCTTGGGAAAGCAGGAAATAGCAGCTTTCCAGCAGTTTGATAACCTTGTTGAAACCCACCTCATCAGCAGCTTGAGGCAGCATGGAGGTGTGTGAAACCAACACTCAGCACCCATAACAACTTCAACAGCAGCAGGAAGTCCAGGCAACAGGCACATTTCCCTCTTTTGTCCATCAGACAGTGGACAGGAACAGAAAATACACTTCTGATACATTTTCTAATTCACCATCACCACCAGGGTGAGCAGCTGCAGGTTTATGCTGAGTTAACAGTGAAAATTGGGTTTCAATGAGTTTTAGCCCACTTAACCAGACTGATGGTAGCTTAATCCACTTGGTGTAGCAGAGTCTGGCAGCAGCTTGTTCATAAAGAACAGAATCCCAGCATGGTAGGGGTGAGAAGGGACCTCTGGAGATGATCTAGCCCAGCCTCCTGCTAAAGCAGGGTCACCTAAAGCAGGCTGCCCAGGATAACATCACACAGCACCCTGGATGGGAGATGTAAATCAAGCAGCCCAGTAGAGAAAATCACCCTTAAGATCTACAGGGCTTTGGGGACTTTATATAAAGATGCCAATAATGATAGCAGAGAGAGGTTGGGAAAAAAAAAAATAAATATCCCAAGTCAGGAATGAAAGTAACATTTTTTTACACACTAATAAAGTGCAAGGATGATGCAGAGGAGATGAGGAAGAATAATTCAGAGGAAACAACCACACTGAAACAAACAAAAAAGGAACCAGGGAAAGCTGCCACAGCAAGATGTTGAATTGTCATCCTAGGAGATATTAATCTGTGAGAGACAACTAAGAATAACTAAGTCCAGGCAGATGCAAAGGGATGGAAATTAAACAGGTCCCTGCCAAAGCAGTCTGCAACAGCACGACCATATGTCTTGTCATTTTGGTTTCCTGGAGTACAAGTCACATTTTCTCTCAGACTAGATTCAGATGATTTCCTATCAGAAAGACAACTCTATTTTACTCACCTAAACAGCACCTATCTCAGCTGTCATCTAGGTTAACTTTTTTTAATGCAAGAAACTATATTTTCAAGTAGAGAGTCGGAAGGGACCTCTGGAGATCATCTAGTCCAACCCCCCCTGCTCAAGCAGGACCATCCATAGCAGGTTGCCCAGGATCACCAAGTCCAACATGCTCCTGAGCATGGAGGCACGTTTGGACATGGCACTTGGTGCCATGGTCTAATCTTGAGGGCTGTGGTGATGGGTTGGACTTGATCTCTGAGGTCTCTTCCAACCCTTGCGATACTGTGATACTGTGATACTGTGATGGAGAGGAACTGGGCTGGCTGCACTTCCCTGGTTCTTCATAAAGTGAGTATCTAATGGTAGGGAAACAACTGCTGTTAGGGTGAACATGTGTTGGAGTTTCTCTCCACATCTTGAGACTCCCCTTCACTTCTGGAAAGGCTCAGGAGAAGGAGGGGCTTTGAAACAGACATGGGAGTCACTCTTGGGTAAGTTATGCAGTACAACCTGAATCACAAAGAATCTCAGCATGGTGGGAGTAGGAGGGGACCTCTGGAAATCATCATAGAATCATAGAATGGTAAGGTTGGAAGGGACCTCAAGGATCATCTAGTTCCAACTCCCTGCCATAGGCAGGGACACTTCCCACTAGCACAGCTCACTCAAGGCCNAGCCTTCCTGTAGCCCCCTTCAGATACTGGAAGGCTACTCTAAGGTCTCCTGGAAGGTTGCTCTAAGGTCTCCTGGAAGCCTTCTCTTCTGCAGGCTGCAGAACCCCAACTCTCTCAGCCTGTCCTCATAGGAGAGCTGCTGCAGCCCTCTGGAGAAGCAATGCTCCCTCTCACAAGGGACAGAGCATAAAGGCAGTGAGGGTAATCATCTGTCCTAGGTTTAGTACTGCACATTATTAATCATGTGAAATAGAAAAGATGTTAATTAATCTGCAAATGTCACAAAGTGAGGAAAGACTGCAAAGGTCTGGATAATAAAAGACTTCTGAGCAGCACCTGAGGGACCTGAGGTTGTTCAGCCTGGAAAAAAGGAGGCTCCTCACTCTCTACAACGCCCTGAAGAGGTTGGAGTGAGGTGAGGGTTGATCTCTTCTCCCCAGTGGGACAAGAGAGAAAACAATGACCTTAAAGGTTTCTTCCAACCAAAATGATTCTGTGAAAAATAAAAGTATTAGTCACCCCTATCTCTAGGATTTAAAGATTTTTCATGTGCTGAATTTCAAATTTACAACCAAGTTCTGAGATTTGACAAGTCCTTGAAGCTGAGAGAGCCCTGTCTCTCCTGTGCTGAAGCTAAAAGATTTGTCCCCATCTCTCTTACAAGCCTCCTTCAAGCACTGGAAGGCCACTATGAGGTCTCCCTGGGGCTGAACAATTCCAGCACTCTCATCTTGTCCTCCAAACCTCAGACCATTCTCGTGGCTCTCCTCTGGACCTACTCCATCAGGTCCATATCCTTCTTAAATCTCTTCAGAAGCTGGAATTCCACAATGCATTTTATCTCTGTTGAATTTGTGTGGAGGAGGGGGTGAAGATGTTCAGATCTAATGATTTAATTGCAGTTAGCCTACAGCACATAATTAAGAGAGGAGAGTATTGGTAAACAATGGCTTGGTCTCAGTTGAGAACAAGGGAAGGGCTAATTTTAGGACAACTTCTCAATTGCTTTGCAACATTTTTTATTGAATTGGGCAACTGGGAAACTGTAATTTTGAATAATAATTATGTCTTTGATAAATTCTAATAAATAGAAGCAGTCTTCCAACATTAGCCATGCACCAGTGCTACACCATGGAATGGCTGCAGTAAATTCATGTGTGGTGTGGAAATAGCAGAGTCACACAGAAATAAATAAATAAGGTTACTTATAAATAAATAAATATATAAGTAAATAAATAAATAACTATAAATCCAATAAATAAACACTGGAACCTGTTAGAGAACTGCAGACTGCTGTGGCAGGACAAGGGGTGGTGGGTTTAAACTAAAAGAGGAAGATTCAGACTAAAGAGAAGGAAGAATATTTTTACACTGAGGATGTTGAGATCCTGGCTCAAGTTGCCCATGGAGGTGGCAGATGCCCCATCCCTGGAACCATTGCAGGTCAGGTTGTTTGGGGCTCTGAGCAACCTGCTCTGATTGCAGATGGCCCTGATGACTGTAGGGGATTAGATGACCTTCAAAGGTCATTCCCAACTCAAATCATTTTATAATTCTGTGAAAACATGAAGATGATTTTTCTGCAAAGCAACCCAGATCGCTGGAGAAGAGGATGAAGAGGAAAATACTTGTACTTGATCTGGAAAGATGTGGATGAGGCTAAACATTTCTTAGCAAAACCAATAGATATTTGTAGTCCTCTGTCACCGGGTCGTGGTGAGGGAATACTTCCCAAGGACTGAAGACAGTTGTCAAGGGTAAGGATGCAGCCAGCCATGAGATGAGTGCCAGAGGCTCTCCATGAACACCTCTGCTTCCCAAAGGGAAGAGAAAGGGAAGAAGGGAGAGAAACTGATGGGATGGGAAAGGAACTAAACCAGCTGGGATGGAAAGAACAATTCAATGAAATAGAAACAAAAGGATACAAACCATGATCCAATCCAATCCATGATGTCACCACCATGTTGGGGCCAGGCACTGGGGGAGTCTCAGACTGTGTGACTCATGGGCACCAGATTCAGGAGCTGGATTCAGGAGCATGGGGATTAGGATCAAAGGCAGAAGTAACAGAGTCCTACTGGAACACCAGCCAGCAAAGAGGCCTGACTCTGGTGACCTCTCAGCTTGATTCTGAAGATGCTGTGCATGGGTGCAATCCCTTGTTGGTCAGTTGAGGGGCACCTGTCCTGTCCTCCTCCCTGTAGGTACCACCTCTGACTTCCTGCAGGTCGAGACTGGGCATAAGATGTGGCAGTGCCCTTTGTCTGCACAGAAGCAAGTCTAAGCCTGAGCCTTTCTGCAGCCCAGCCCTTGGCAGCAACTCTCCCTATCAGTGTTCTCACTGCTAGCAGCAGCCCCTGGCTGTGCAAACCTCTCCTGAACGTCAGAAAGTGCCCTCACTGAGCAGAGACTGAGCTGAGAAGTCACAGCACTGACCAGAACTGGTTCTTCTCTAGCTGAAACCAGAACAACAGCTTAGCTTAAGGGGATGATTTCTGGTTGATCAGAGCATGTGCACCTTAAAGGGGTTGTGATTAACACTGTTTCTTTTGGTCTCATGGAATTTGTGCTGCTGCTCCTGGAGCTGAGGAGGGAGTAGTAGGATCTGTGAGAGCTGATGAGGGGTTTGTGCTGGCTGACACAGCCAAACAAGATGTTCATTACCTAACACTGCCAGAAAAATGTGACTTACCCCCCTTCCCCCCCTGTTACCATGGTGATAGCCAGACCAGTCCACTAATGAGATGTCTGACAGGGCAGGACATATAATACCATATGCAGCAGGCTAGATGTGGGACAGTGATGCTCTACATCAGGTATCTGCCTAACTCCCTGGAGGTCCCTCCCTGGAGGTGTTCAAGGCCAGGTTGGAGGAGGCCTTGAGTAACCTGTACTAGTGGGAGGTGTCCCTGCCTATGGCAGGGGGTTGGAACTGGCTGATCCTTGAGGTCCCTTCCAACCTTCCCATTCTATGATTCTAACCAGAGCTCTTCAAGCTGGCTTATGAAAAACAAAATGATCCTCTCAACCAAAATCTTTTACTCAGAGAATAATCCATAATCAAAATTGGCTATTTCTCACCCTTTGTGAGGTTACACCAGACACTAATTCTACCTCTCATATTATTTTAGCCTCCTATCTACTGTTTCGAGCTTCGGATTGCTCCATTAATTATTAACTCCTCGTACAAATCACTGTGACGGGAACATGCTGCACTTGGGTCTGCAAAGAAAACATTAAATCTTTCTCAAGGTGTAGGCTTTATTACAGGTCACATCATTTCCCTGCTCTAGCTTCCAGCTGCAGCTCTTCTAGCTTCCAGCCTTTTTAATATGGTTTTCTGGGGAAAGAAAAAAAAAAACAAACCAGAGGAGATAAGCACATGGGTTTGCATAATCAGATCAGCTCATTTGGAGTGGAATAAACAGAGAGGGAGACTGATGTGCTTGTTTCATTAGCATGTGGCACTGGAAAATAACTGCTATAACACCAGCAGTGGGGGCTGGAGTAGATGATCTCCAGAGGTCCCTTCCGACCCCTCCCAGCCTATTATTCTATGATAAGAAAGTATTTGGCATCTCATTATGTTGCCATAGGTCCGGTTGTAAGGGGTTTTTCTGCCCCTTTGAAGGAGAAGAACATGGGATACATCTTCTGCTTTGAACTTTGTAGATAATCTGATATTCCACAGCCCTCTGAACACCAAATCCTCCGTGGGTGGATGTAGAGGTATGAAGTTTGGATGTCAGGCAAGATGAAGGGAGCAGAGGTTCTGAAAGGAATTGAAAGAGCTGAGGCAGAGAGTGAAATGAAAGCGGGGAGGGGGGAAATCACAGTGATTTCTGCTGTTGCAGTGATAGCTGCTTGAGGACTTCAGTTTGAGAACTCTCCCTGCTGCAAGTGGTCTTATGGACTTGATTATAGAATCACAGCCACTCTAGATGAAGGAGGCTTCAGCAATGGCAACCATTGATCTCAAATATAGCAGCACCCACAATCATACAATCATAGATAGTTTGGGGTTGGAAGCAACCTTTAAAGCTCATCTAGTCCAAGGCACCTGCACTGAGCAGGGACATCTGCAACTGCAGCAGGTTGCTCAGAGTCCCAAATCACCTGACCTGGAATGGGTCCAGGGATGGGGCATTTACCACCTCTTTGGCCAACCTGCCCTCAGCATAAAATATTTCTTCCTTCTCTCTAGCCTGACTCCCTCTTTTACTTAAAACCCATCACCCCTTGTCCTGTCACTGCAGACCCCTTCATAGTACTTGAAGTACTTCAGTATCCTTTGGGTACTGAAAGACCACAAGAAGGTCTCCTTGGAGCCTTTATCTCTTCAGGATGAACAACTCCAGCTCTCTCAACCTGTCCTCAAAGAAGGCTTCCAGACACAGGATCACAGAAAACATGCGGCTGGAAGAGATCTCCTCACATCACTGCTGTGGTCTCCTCTCGCCTCCTGCTCCAACAGGTCCCTGTCTCTCCTGTGCTGAGGACTCCAGAGCTGCACCCAACATTGCAGGTGAGGTCCCAGCAGAGTGGAGCAGAGGGGCAGAACCCCCTCCCTGCCTCCACCTGCTGCCCACACTGCTGGGGATGCAGCCCAGGGCATGGTCGGTACGGGGCTGTGAGCGCACACTGCCAGCTCACGTCCAGCTTCTCACCCACAGCACCACCAAACTCCTCTCCACAGAAGAATCACAATCTGGTGATTCAATAGTGAATTCAAACAATTTCACACGGGCTGCTTATCACCCATATTATAAGTTTAATGAAGTTCTGCTTTGATTTGGATAAGATGCCCTTCATGGCTCCCTTTCGACTCAACTCATTCTATTATTCAGTGATTCCCTGCCTCTGTTGAAAGGTTCTCCACCTGAGGAGATACTCCAGATGTGTCAGAAAAACTAAAACAGAAAAAAAAAAGAAAAATTGGAGTAGTAGCTCCAATAAACCTTATTAAAACACAACCTGCCCAATTAAAATGAATTATGTGATGCTGCGTCCCTATTTACTCTGGAAACTGTTCACTGGGTAAGAGAATTAGACCCAACTTAGTTTTATAACTGCTACCATTCCCTTTAGATGAATGCAAATGGGAACTTAAAATATTGGAAGCAGGCAAGTGGCAGTTAATATCTCAAAGAAATACTCCAAGGATGATAGCTCATTATTATTGTCATGTTATGTGCATTATAATTGCATCTAGAAGCTTTACTTATGGACCTGGAGCTCACCAACTGCTAGATATGTTAATTCTGCACCACATTAATAATCAGAGGTGGCTAAGAAGTAGGAATATTTGTGTCTGTTCTAACAAGTGATGAACTCTGCCTTCCTCACATCACTGCTGGAGCTGTTTCAGTGGGTTTGATAATGCTGCAGTTAAAAATAAATAACAGAAAGTGTTAGCTGTTCTCCATCCCTAGGCTGGGGAATATACCCAGGTTGTTTTCTGTTGCAGAAAATGTGTTTGCAAAGCTAGGAACAACCTCGCTGTGTTTCACAGGGAATTTTTGTCAAGTTCTATAAATCAAACAGCACAAGCAACAATTTGGGGCTTTGCATTCAGCAACTGTTTATGTTGTATCCTAACCATGATGAATTTTTCATTCCAGCTTTATTCTCCATCTCTGTCAAATCATTACATTTCTTCCCGGTCTTTGCCCTCCACAGCATTTGTTAAATCCCAGATTCACGCAGAGGGATTTCTGGAAATCATTAAACCCAACCCTAGAGAAGGCCACAGAAACACATTCAGGCAGGTTTTGAATCTTTCCAGAGTTAGAGACTCCACAACCTCTCTGGGCAGGCTGTTACAGTGCTCCATCACTCTTAAATTAAAGTTCCTCCTCATGCTTAGATGCTTCTTATGGTCAAGTCTGTGCCCATTACCCCTTGTCCTGTCACCGGGTATCAGTGACAAAAGACTGGCCCCATCCTCCTGACACCCACCCTTCAAGTGCTTGTAAGCATTTATGCAATGCCACCTGTGTCTTCTCTTTCTCAGATTAAAGAGACCAAATTCTCTGTCTTTCCTCATAAGAGAGATGTTCTTGCCCCCTAATCATCTCTGCAGCCTTTTTCATCACCCTCTCTGGCAATTCCCTGTCCCTCTTGAACTGGGATCCCAGAACTGGACACAGTATTCTGGATACAGCCTCACTAGAGCAGAGGAGAGAGGGAGGAGAATCTCCCTCCACCTCCTGACCACACACTTGTGTATAACTTGTCTATGTCTGTAACTATTCCTGTCTATAGTGTATATCTCTGCTTGTACATTGTGCTGAGCTGTAAAGAGAGCTTCAGTCCTTCACTTCCAGCCGGCTGAGTTCTAGTCTGGGTCATTTTACAAATTGTAGGGGGGCAGGGAACTCCCAAACCATCACACCTCCAATCTTCTCCCTCTGGTTTGACCCAGCTCAGCCAACAGCTTTTCTGCTCTTTTCAGTTTCATGGGATCACAGAATGGTTTGAGTTAGAAGGGACCTTAAAGTTTATGCAGTTCTACCACCTCTGCCGTGGGCAGGGACACTTCCTGCTGGGCCAGGTTGTTCAAAGCCTCATCCAGTCTGGCTTTAAACACTTCAAGGAATGAGGCATCCCTAGCTTCTCTGGACAGCCTGTGCCAGTGTTTCACCATGGTAAAGAACTTCTTCCTAATGTCTGAGCTAAATCTGCTTCTGTATTCTGCTTCTGTTTGAGTTTCTCTGATATATTAAAAGACCAAAGATTATCCCAAACAGATTGGATTCCATTTATCAAAACCAGTTGATATTTAAGATATCTGTCTCTGGCTAGATGTGACTCACATCTCTCCTGGGCACTAGAAAATTGGGAAGTGTAGAATCTTCCTCGGGAACCAAATCACAAAACTCTGTTAATTTGCAAATGAGGAGCAGAAGCATTCCTTGAACATACAGGATTGTATTCCTCATTTATGAACAGCTTTGGTATTTTCATTTCCAGTTGGCCTTTTCTCTCTACAACTCCCTGACAGGACATTCTAGTGAAGGGTCAGACTCTCCTTCCAAAGAACAAGTGACAGGGTAAAAGGAAATGGCCTCAAATTGGCACTGGGGGAGGTTTAAGTTGAAAATGAGGAACAATTTCTTCCCCTCAAAAGGGTTAATGGTTGGAGTTGATGATCTTAGAGGTCAACTCCAACCTTAAAGACACTGTGCTACTATCTAAGTTATTATCTGACAGGGATTTTGGGCAGTATTTAGCTACATTTCTCTCTGCACTGCGTTTAATAAATTCAAAATAATATCAGTCCCCCTCTTGTTCCACTTTTGAGCTTTAAATAAAGAATTTATTATTTTTAATGATATAGAATCATAGAATCATAGAATGGGAAGGTTGGAAGGGACCTCAAGGATCATCTAGTTCCAACCCCCTGCCATAGGCAGGGACACCTCCCACTAGCACAGGGCACTCAAGGCCTCCTCCAACCTGGCCTTGAACACCTCCAGGGAGGGAGCAGCCACAACCTCCCTGGGCAACCTGTTCCAGTGCCTCACCACCCTCACTGTAAAGAACTTCCTCCTAACATCCAGTCTAAATCTCCCCTCTGCCAGTTTAAACCCATTGCCCCTTGTCCTGGCATTGCAGGACCTTGTAAATAATCCTTCCCCAGCCTTCCTGTAGGCCCCCTGTAGAAACTGGAGGCCCCCTTAAGATACTGGAGGCCCCCTTTAGATACTGGAATCATTTGTACTGGATGAGACTGGATATCATTTGTAATTGTTTATCATTGGTTTATCACGGAAGTTCTCTTCTTTTCTTGGGCAATGATAGTTTCCTGCCCCAGTGTGGCCACATCTGGAGTCCTGGGTCTAGTTCTGGGCTCCCTAGTTCAAGAGAGACAGGGAACTGCTGGAAAGAGTCGAGCAGAGGCTCCAAATATACTGAGGGGACTGGAGAATCTCTGTGAGAAGAAAAGGCTGAGAGACCTGGGGCTGCTTAGCCTGGAGAAGAGCAGCCTAAGAGGGGATCTTCTCAATGCTCAACAAGAGTTAAAGGATGAGGATCAAGGGGCTGGGGCAAGACTGTTTAGTGGTGCCCAGTTACAGCACTAAGGGCAACAGGCACAAAAGGGAACTCAGGAAGTTCCACCTGAACACATGGAGAAAATTCTTTGTTGTGAGGGTGCTGGACCCCTGCAGCAGGCTGCCCAGAGGGGTTGTGGACTCTCCCTCTCTGGAGAGATTCCAAACCCACCTGGACATTGTGAGCCTGTGCAGCCTGCTGTGAGTGACCCTGTTTAGCAGGGGGGGTTGGTCTAAATGACCTCCAAAATCCCTTTCCAACCTCTGACTTTCTCTGATTCTACCAAAATCTTCCCCTCCACATTTCTCCTTCCATAAGTTGCTCCCATTTAAAACACTCCTCCATAGTTTCCCTTCCAAGACCTCTCACTAAAGACAAAATTGATCCAGGATTAGTTATCCAATACCTCAGCTGAAACAGACTCCTGATTCTAACTTTTTGAGGTAATCAATAACGCTCAGAGAAATAAGCAGAGAATTCCACTTGTCACCCCTCTTTGGTTTTGGTCTTCTAATAAAGTCATCCACCTATTGTGGTAGGTTTTACAGATCCACATGACTTCAGGTTTTGTTGTTCTGATTGGCAAGGGATGCTTTAGACTGCCTGGGATATTTACTGAGAGATAGCATCTCAAAAGAGCCACTCAAAGGGGCTGCAGGATTGAAAGGGCATTTTTCATCTTTTGAAGACTGTAAGTGGTTGAACATATTTGCATTTTCATTAGTCTGGCATGTGCTCAATACCAAAAGAAGCAGGAAAAGAATCTGAATCATAAAAATTGTAGACTGAGTTTGGTTTAACCTTTATAAATGTAGATGTTTTGATCGTGAGCAACTTCACGCCTGAGAAATACTTTTTAAGGCAAATTTGTATTCCTTAAAAAAAAAGAATTATTATTTTTTCAGTCAAAAATCATCATTGCTACTTCTAAATTCCTTCTATATTTGTCTGCACAGGAAATACCCAAACAAGGTTAAGAAGTCTCAACACAGAACTCAAAAGAGAGACAAAACATCAGTTGGTAAACAGCAAGCCACGCAGAGCAAAGGAAGGAGCACACCTGAGAGCCAAATGTCCACAATGGTGGAGAATCAGGGAATGGTTTGGGTTGGAAGGGACCTTTAAAGGTCATCTAGAACCAGCCCTGAGCATTGAACAGGAACAGAGACAGAAAGTTGGGGCTCTGCAGCTTGGAGAAGAGAAGGCTTCCAGGAGAGCTTAGAGTAGCTTTCCAGTATCTGAAGGGAGCCTACAGGAAGGCTGGGGAGGGACTATTGACAAGGTCTTGTAATGCCAGGACAAGGGGAATGGGTTTGAACTGGAAGAGGGGAAATTGAAACTGGATGTTAGGAGGAAGTTGTTTGCAGTGAGGGTGGTGAGACACTGGCACAGGTTGCCCAGGGAGGTTGTGGCTGCTCCCTCCCTGGAGGTGTTCAAGGCCAGGTTGGATGAGGCCTTGAGTAACCTGTACTAGTGGGAGGTGTCCCTGCCTATGGCGGGGGGTTGGAACTGGATGATCCTTGAGGTCCCTTCCCACCTAAACCATTCTATGATTCTATGATCTTAAACTACAGCAGGTTGCTCAGAACCCCCAAAAAACTGACCTGGCATGGTGCCAGGGATGGGGCATCTACCACCTCTCTGGGCAACATGGGCCAGTGTCTCACCATCATTGCTAAAAATGTCCTTACAGGCTACCCAGGGAGGTCACAGATGTTATTCAAGGTCAGGTTATATGAGGCCTTGAGCAATTTGGTCTAGTGGAAAGTGTCCCTGCCCATGTCAGGGGGGATTGGAAGTAGATGATCTTCAACTTCCCTTCTAACCCAAGTCACTCCATGAATCCATGAACTCAGTCTAAATCTCCCTCTTTTAGTTTAAACTCATCACCTCTTCTCCTATCACAACAGACCCTTGTCAATGTAAATCAAGTGAAGGAGAGAAAGTTGTGCAGATGTGTTTTATTTCCAAGCCTGCTGTTCCACTCAGCTTTGTGAGAACTTGGTGAGAGGTTTGACTCTCTCTCAGCTCTGCCTTTCTGTCCACTGCCATGGGTGTAAAAGGAGAGCTCACCTTTTCCTGATTTCCTGAGGGGCAGTAGACTGGAGAGCATGAGGGATATAGACTCTGCAGGACCAGGGATCACCTCCCTGCAGAGCTTGGATGAGGGGAGTCATAGAACCAGTTGGGTTGGAAGGAATGAAGGGAACCTACCTGAAGGGTGGTTGTAGCCAGGAGGTTGCTTTCTTCTCTCAGGCAACCAGCACCAGAACAAGAGGACACAGTCTCAAGCTGTGCCAGGGGAAGTTTAGGCTGGAGGTGAGGAGAAAGTTCTTGCCTGAGAGAGTCATTGACTGCTGGAATGGGCTGCCCAGGGAGGTGGTGGAGTCAGCGTCCCTGGAGGTGTTCAAGGCAGGTTTGGACGTGGCACTTGGTGCCGTGGTCTGGTCTGGAGGGCTGTGGTGATGGGTTGGACTTGATGAGCTTTGAGGTCTCTTCCAACCCTGGTGATACTGTGATACTGTGAATCTTTAAAGGCCATCTGGTCACACTGCCAACAGTCACCAGGGACATCTTTGACTAGATCAAGGTTACTTAGAGCCCCATCCTGCCTAAGCTTGTCTCCAGAGGTGGGGCTTCTACCAACTGTCTGGGCAGATTTTGCTGAATAAACACCTGGAGGCCCTGCTTATGCCTCATTTGCTTTCGTGCTAAAGTGCTGTGCTGAATGGTAGCCCACCTCAAACAACTGCCAGCCCTTCACTTCCTAATTAAAACCAAAAAAGCAATCCCCCTTTCTGGAAGCTGTGCTCATGCCACAAGCAGTGCTATCCAAGTTCTCCCTCTTTTCCTAATTATTCTCCTGTGCCCACCCAATTAAACTCCATCCAGAGCTCCAGGACTGCCTTAATGTGAACAAACTGTATGGAAAGAACTGTATTTTCAAATGATGTGCCAATTCCTTTGCTCTTTCTCATCTCATCCAAGAAAATAGTGCAGCTCTTAGCAAATATCCTCAGGCAGAGAGCTGCCTATTAAACAGGACTCCCTGTTGTTTCTGATCCACTTTCCATGTGCTTCAGAAGGTTGATGGCACAACATGACCCAAAAGTGCTTTTAACTAATGTGTTGCCTGGCACACTGATGGGTATTAACAAAGGAATAATCTGATCTCTTCTGGAACGTGGCTCTCAGCAGACAAAAGAACCATTTCTTAGTAAATTTAAAAAAAAAAAAAAAAAAAAAAAAAAAGTGCCCTGGAAATGTTGTTGATGACACAGAGCAAAATTCCATCTAGATATGAGCAAAGGAAGCACCTCTTATTTTAAAATAAACTGGAAATTCGATGGAAACCACCCCAGGCAGTGCCCATCAGCAAGGACTGAGTGAAATTACTTTGAAGTTCTTTACTGTGTGAGTGGTTGCCCAGAGATGTTGTGGATGTCTTACCCCTGGAAGTGTTTAGGACCTGGATGGGGCTTTGGGCAGCCTGCTGCTGTAGGTAGCACTGCCCATGGCAGGAGGGCTAGAACTAGATGATCTCTAAGGTATCTTAGACCTATGGTATCTTAGGCCTATGGCAGGGGGTTGGAACTAGATGACCCTTGAGGTCCCTTCCAACCTTACCATTCTATGATTCTGTGATCTTCCAGCTCAAACCATTCTATGATTCTGTGAAATACCTGAATGCTTCATACTCTCTCAGGGACAATGTGATGCTTCCCAGCCCAAGACCCAGTGATATTTCTTCCATCATGTTTATCTACTCCATTAGTTTCAGAAGCAAACACATGGAGGCAAAGGTCAGTTTTGGGGGCACTGCCTTCCTCAAGCCTGCCTTTTCACAGAACCATAGATTTGATTTGGTTGCAAAAGGACTTTCAGATCATTGAGTTCAACCACTAACCCAACACCACCATTGCCATTTGTGCTGCTTTGAGGTTAATTGGAATATTTTAATAGAGAAACTTACACTATAGGTTGTGAAAGGAAAACATCATGATGTCTACTTCACTCATAGGCTTGCTGCAAAATTGTTTGGGAATCATAACCAAAATATAGATAAGGTCAGCCTCTGTCTGTTGCTTGTTGGGAGAGCAGCTTGCTGGATCTAGCAGCTTCTGGCTCAATTCCTCTGCCAATTAATTCTCACTAACCACTTTTCTTCTCACCTCCCTGGCCCATCCTCCAAGCTCACCTTGCACGTAAGGCAAACCTTGGGGTAAGGTACAGGGGTGGGGAGAAGGTGGAAGGGTGGTTGGGAGCCCCTCCTGGGGTCTCTGATTTCTGGGAGGGGAGTTGTGTTTCTGTATTCCCTTTAACTTGTCTATGTCTGTAACTATTCCTGTCTATAGTGTATATCTCTGCTGTACATTGTGCTGAGCTGTAAAGAGAGCTTCAGTCCTTCACTTCCAGTTGGCTGAGTTCTAGTCTGGGTCATTTTACAAAGTGTGGGGGGCAGGAAACTCCCAAACCATCACACCATTAAACCATATCCTGAAGTGCCATGTCTACAGCTTTTTACTAACACCTGCATCACCTCTCTGGACAGCTTGTTCTGAGCCACTCAGTTCATGAAGGACAGAGAAGTGCTGGAGAGAGTTCAGCACAGAACCAAAAGTACGATGAAGGGAGCTTCTTACTCATGAAGAAAGGCTGAGGGAGTTTGGGCTCTTTAGTTTGGAGAGGAGGAGACTGAGAGGTGACCTCAGCAATGTTTATAAAGATGTGCAGGTGACTGTCAGGAGGCTGGAGCCAGGCTCTGCTGGGTGATGCCCAATGACAGGACAAGGGGCAATGGTGGCAGCTGAGGCATAGGAAGTTTCATGGAAACATGAGGAGGAATTTTTTTCACTGGGAAGGTGACAGAGCACTGGAACAGGCTGCCCAGGGGAGTTGTGAAGTCTCCCTCTCTGGAGATATTCAAGACCTGCCTGGACGTGTTCCTGTGTGATCTGGTCTAGGTGACCTTATTCTGTCAGGGGGTTGGACTGGATGAGCTTTCAAGGTCCCTTCCAGCCCCACAGTGACATTCTGTGATTCTGTGCATCTACTCCAATGCTTGGCCACTCCTTCAGGAAAGAAATTTTTCCTCACTTCCAATCCAGACCTACCCTGGTGCAACTTGAGGCCATTACTTCTTGCCCTATCACTTGTTACTTGGGAAAAGAGACAAATCCCCAGCACACTCCAACTTCCTTTCAGGGACTTACACAGAGTGAGAAGGTCTCACCTCAGTCTCTTTTTCTCCAGACTTAACAACCTCAATTCCCTCAGCCTCTCCTCGTAAGACTTGTTCTCCAGAACCTCCACCAGCTTCTTTGCCCTTCTCTGCACACCCTCCAGCACCTCAATGTTCTTCTTGTAGTGAGGGGCCCAAAACTGAACCCAGTATTCAAGACATGGCCTCACCAGCGCTAAGTACAGGGGCCAATCACTTCCTTGCTCCTGCTGGCCTCGTTATTCCTGATACAGTCAGAAACAGTATTTCAAGACAGAAGGAGTTTGAGAAGATAAGGCTAAATCCTTTTCTATCAGCAATCACACTGGCTGAGCACAACATCTGCTCTCAGCTCTGGAGTCAGAGAAATTTCATCTCAACTGATCACACATCGCTGAACACACTGAGGGGGAGAAAAAGGATTGAACAATTGATTGGTTTCATAGCTCTGACACTTTCCTTCTTCCCTTTCAAGTTTGTGAAGGAATTCAAGCAGCACTATTTAACTCCTTAGACACAGTTTATGTGATCAGGGCAGGCTGATGAGTTGAGCAAGTGACTGAAGTTCAGTCAGGGCAAGGATCCAGAGGAGGTCACCAAGATGCTCAGAGGGCTGCAGCAGATCTCCCATGAGAACAGGCTGAGAGAGGTGGGGCTCTGCAGTCTGGAGGAGAGAAGGCTTCCAGGAGACCTTAGAGTAGCCTTCCAGGATCTGAAGGGGGCTACAGAAAGGCTGGGGAGGGACTATCAACAAGGTCTTGCAATGACAGGACAAGGGGCAATGGGTTTGAACTGGCAGAGGGTAGGTTTAGCCTGGATGTTAGGAGGAAGTTCTTTACAGTGAGGGTGGTGAGGCACTGGCACAGGTTGCCCAGGGAGGTTGTGGCTGCTCCCTGCCTGGAGGTGTTCATGGCCAGGTTGAGCAAGGCCTTGAGTGACCTGTGGTAGTGGGAGGTGTCCCTGCCTATGGCAGGGGGTTGGAACTAGATGATCCTTGAGGTCCCTTCCAACCTTCCCATTCTATGGTTCTATGGACATGGTGGATGCTTGGACTTGAACATTTAAGAGGTGTTTTCTAGTTTTCATGATTCTGATCCCACGATTCTATGCCATAAGGTGGGGACACTTTTGGCATCTGCCATTCAAAATTGTATCCTTGTGTTTAATAGCGTCAAAAAATCTTTGGCCTTAATTCAACCACAGCTTAGATCAATGAGAATCCTTCATCTAAATATTGTATCTGCATCCTAAAACTCATTTCTCACTGCTGTGGGGAGTCCACAAAATCTGTTATTATTCCTTCACTGCTTTTGTTGGAGTTCTTATTTGTATAAACTAAAGGTAGGGAAGAGTGACCCCAGCCTTCTAGTCCTTAAAATGGGTCTGATTTTGTGTGAAACATTGGTGCATCAGACACAGCCTAAAGTTAAATATGAATAAATCTGGTGCACAAACCTTTCCATCAGTTGACCAAGCCTCTCTGGAAGCAAATTCATCAGAGGAATAGCTCAGAAAATCACAGACTCACAGCCTGGTGATTCATAACCTCCACATTCCCTTCAGGGACTCAGGACATCTGCAGAGCAGGAAAATGAAAGCAGCATTTTTGGGTCTAGTTTCAGGATAATGTTACAGGCAATTGGTGCTACTGGTGGTGTGGGATTCCACCTTTGATACAACTGCAGCACAGCTCAGCCTCTGCTTCAGGTTTGGAAGCAGGCTCCCTGCACTGCAGCAAAAAGGGCTTGTGAAAGCTAAAGGAAAGCCAGGAAAGAACTGACAGAGTCTTGTGGTCTTTCACTGCTGACAGGGATCACAAAGAAAGATGGAGACAAACATTTTAGCAGGGCCTGTTGTGACAGGACAAGGGGTGATGAGTTTAAACTGAAAGAGGAGGATTCAGACTGGATAGAAAGAAGAAATGTTTTCAATAAGGGTGCAGGCAATTGGTGCTACTGGTGATGTGGGATTCCACCTTTGATACAACTGCAGTACAGTTTCAGTTTTGGAAGCAGGCTCCTTGCACTGCAGCAAAAAGGGCTTGTGAAAGCTAAAAGAAAGCCAGGAAAGAACTGACAGAGTCTTGTGGTCTTTCACTGCTGACAGGGATCACAAAGAAAGATGGAGACAAACATTTTAGCAGGGCCTGTTGTGACAGGACAAGGGGTGATGAGTTTAAACTGAAAGAGGAGGATTCAGACTGGATAGAAAGAAGAAATGTTGTCAGTAAGGTAGTGAGACACTGGCCCAGCTCCCCCTGAGAGATGGGAGGTGCCTCACCACTGGAACCATTCAAGGTGAGATTGTTTGGGGCTCTAATCAACCTGCAGATGTTGCAGATGTCCCTGCTGACTGCAGGAGGGTTGGACTAGATGACCTCTAAAGGTCCTTTCCAACCTAAACCATTCTATGATTCTGTAAAGGTTGTGAGTAAAAGCAAAAAAAATCCAGCTATATGCTTTCAAGGTCCACCTACAATTCTCAACAAGCAGTTAAAATCATCTAAAATCAGAGCATCTGAGAAAAATTGCCTTGGTTTTACTTTTAGGTGGTTGCTATGTAAGAGATTTATTCATTTCTTCAAAAAGCAGAGTCTGATGCTTCCCCTGTATTGTCTTTCCAATGCAATTGTGGGTGGAAATCCTGGTGGGAATAGCTTTGAGAAAGGGACTGTCAAAATAGACACAGAGATATTTTCAGAGACAATTTAGAACTGTGAATACCTGAATCTTGCTCTATTGGAATCAAAACAGAGCAAGCAAAGGCTTTAGAGTTTATTGACACTATCAATTCATCTGAAACATGTTTATACTAATTACTTGCTTAGAGTAGGTTTGTTTTCTATTACACTTGATAAAAATGAAACACATCTCTGAGGGTGAAGAGAGGCTGACTCTTCCTCCCAAGTAAATGATCCCAAAAGGCAGGTTTGGTTTTCTGCATCTCAGTCTTCCACATTGCCAGTGATAGAAAGAAATGAAGCTGCCAGCCCTTGCTGCCAGTTTTACTCATGGTGTTCTGGGCTATCTGCAAGAAGACCTTGGGCATATCCTTTGGTTTCCACTGCTAAAATGGGGGAAGTTCCATTCTTAAATTACTCTGAGACATATGGATGAGAGTTCTGATTGTCATAGCATCATTCAATATTAGAATTCATTGAGTTCACACAATCACAGAATGTCAGGGGCTGGAAGGGATCTCAAAAGCTCATCCAGTCCAACCCCTTTGCCAGAGCAGGATCACCTAGACCAGATCACAAAGGAACACATCCAGGCAGGTTTTTAATATCTCCAGAGAGGGAGACTCCACAACACCCCTGGGCAGCCTGTTCCTGTGTTCTGTCACCCTCACAGTGAAAAAATTCCTCCTCATGTTTCCATGCAAATTCCTATACCTCAACTTCCACCCATTACCCCTTGTCCTGTCATTGGGCATCACCCAGCAGAGCCTGGCTCCAGCTTCCTGACACTCATCCTTTACAAATATGAATGAAGTCACCTCTCAGTCTCCTCCAAGCAGCACAGCCCCAGCTCCCTCAGGCTCTCCTCATAAGAGAGCTGTTCCATTCCCTTCAGCATGTTTGCGGTTCTGTGCTGGACTCTCTCAAGCAGTTCTATGTCCCTCTTGAACTGGGGGCCCCAGAACTGGACACAGTACTCCAGATGCAGCCTCACTGGGGTAGAGTGGAGGGGCAGGAGAACCTCTCTCAACCTACTAACCACAGCCCTTCTAATCCACCCCAGAATGGCATTGGCCCTCCTGATCACAAGAGCTGGAAGGGACCTTTAAGTGTCATCTAGTTCAACCCCTCTGCAGTAAGCAGGGAGACCCCCAACTTCATTGTTATCCTCAGTGCTTCTACAGCTCAGGATGCTCCCCTGCTTCTTTGTATCAAATAAGAGTATTTAGATCAATCATAGAATCATGTAGAATAAAAGAATCACAGAATCAGTGAGGTTGGAAAAGACCTCCAAGGTCATTGGGTGCAACTACCAACCCAACAGCACTGTGGCCACTAAACCACGCTCTGAAGTGCCATGCCTACAGCTTTTCTGAACACCTCCAGGTGAAGAAACAAACAGAATTCTGCTGCTATTTAAACACAGTGTCTCCCCCTTTGGTATCTTTATGTGGAAAATATTCAGTATTAGTGATTACATAAGCGTTGTGCAGAGTGGTGAAGAAGCATTTCCAAGAATGCAAAGCTATGGCTTGAAAATTGCTTTGCCTCAGCTGAAAATGCTCTTAACTCAATAGAAAGGACAGAGAACAACAATTATTTTAGTAGTCTGTATTGTGCTGGGGAAGGAGAATACACCAAGCTAGGAATATTGATGTGGGTAAAATGAGATTGTCACTCTTCCTGACATAAATGTTATTTCTCTTGAGAAGGAGCCCCTACCAATATAGCTTAATAGCTACCATCTCCAGCAAATAATCATTTTATTGTCTGAATGCAATAGGCAGAACTAAAAGACAATATTTTGTTTCATGAGTTAAGTGAAGATTCAAGGAGAGCTGCTGAACTGGCCTCACTTTATTTTAATCCCCACAATTTACTGTGACTCTCTGCACATCAATTCTTAATTTTTATGTAGCTCATATTTCTCAGGGTTTTACCTATTCTTCCTCTTCCTTCAATTGCTCCTGCTCTAAATCACAGAATCATAGAATCATAGAATGGGAAGGTTGGAAGGGACCTCAAGGATCAGCCAGTTCCAACCCCCTGCCATAGGCAGGGACACCTCCCACTGGTACAGCTCACTCAAGGTCTCATCCAACCTGGCCTTGAACGCCTCCAGGGAGGGAGCAGCCACAACC
>VWZE01005593.1:11040-39718 GCA_013396675.1 Eubucco bourcierii | reverse complement strand
TGGCCTCCTCTGGACCCACTCCAACACTTCCATGTCCTTCCTGTGCTGGGGGCTCCAGAACTGCACACAGTACACCAGATGGGATCTGATGAGAGCCTTGCCCTGCTGCCCACACTGCTCTTGCTGCAGCCCAGCACTCAGTTGCTGTCTGGGCTGCATGTGCACACTGCAGCCTCAGGTTGAGCTTTTCATCAACCCAGACTCCAAGGTCCTTTTCCTCAGGGCTGCTCTCAGCCATTCCCCACCCAGCCTGGATCTGTGCTTGGGATTGTGCCTACCCTGGTGCAGGACCTTACACTTGGCCTTGTTGAATGTCATGAGGTTGGCCTGGGCACAGCTCTGCACCCTGTCCAGGTCCCTCTGGATGGATCCCTGCCCTCTAGCAAGTCAACTGTGCCACACAGCTTGGTGCCATCTGCACACTTGCTGAGGGTGCAGTGATTCCTCTGTCCATGGGGGAAATAAGAGTTTAAATGCCAAGTCTGAACTGTCTTAAATGCTGTGCTAACAGAAATTTCCTGGTAGTCCTTGGTGCACTGCTTACAAATTCTATTCAACAACGCTTGATTTTGTTTCTTTCTTTTCAGACTTTTACCATTCTCTGCCTTTCCTTTTTGTCTCCATGTCCCAACCAACTTTTCATAAAATCAGCAGCAGCTCTGCTATGAAGACAGGCTACAAGAGTTGGGGCTCTGCAGCCTGGAGAAGAGAAGGCTTCCAGGAGACCTTAGAGTAGCCTTCCAGTATCTGAAGGGAGCCTACAGGAAGGCTGGGGAGGGACTATTGACAAGAGCTTGTAATGCCAGGACAAGGGGCAATGGGTTTGAACTGGCAGAGGGGAGATTTAGACTAGGTGTTAGGAGGAAGTTGTTTGCAGTGAGGGTGGTGAGACACTGGCACAGGTTGCCCAGGGAGGTTGTGGCTGCTCCCTCCCTGGAGGTGTTCAAGGCCAGATTGGAGGAGGCCTTGAGTGACCTGTACTAGTGGGAGGTGTCCCTGCCTATGGCAGGGGGTTGGAACTGGATGAGCTTTGAGGTCCCTTCCAACCTTACCATTCTATAATTCTATGAATACCTTGGAAATAAAACTGTGCAAGAGCTTCTGAACAAGCACAAATCTCAGCATTGCAGCTTGGAATCCCAGCACATGAAAATCTTTCCTTATTTTCTTTCCATAAAAGCAACTTTTTTGGTTTTTGGGTTTTTTTTTTCTCTGCAAAGCTCAAAAGGTTCTTGCATAGAGTTGATTTATTTTGGTTCTGCTGCCTTTTTACAATGAAACAGAAAAGAGGGATGGAATTATGAAAAGAGGTGCCACGATTCGTTATCTGTTTTTTTTCAGCTTTCAAGATGACATGAGTAACTGTGTAATTAATAGAGTCATTAATGAAGTTAGACGCAATCACTCATGACCGTGTGAAGTGCTCTGAACCATTGCTGTAGCGATGGCTGAAGGTCAATTCGAAGGCCTCATGGTAAGAGGCACAGAAGCATCAATTTGCCACCCTATCATTTGTGAATTTTATGGTACACATCAGAAAGTTGCAATTTTAAGCCTAAATTAACCAAAAGAGATGACACTAAGCCACAACCACGAGCATGGGACCAGTCTGGAAGCAATGCCATTTGACAGCAAGCTGGGGACAGTAAGACCACCTACTTTTCTGCAGGAGTATTTGTGTGACATTTCAATACAAGCACAAGCTGCTGGAATTCTTTCCAACTGCAGCTGGGACCAATAAGAACCAATTCTTGACTTTCATAAACCAGAATAAGCCTTAAACATTGTCCAGGGAGGTTGTGGCTGCTCCTTCCCTGGAGGTGTTGGCCAAGTTGGACAAGGTCTTGAGTGCCCTGTGCTAGTGGGAGGTGTCCCTGCCTATGGCAGGGGGTTGAAAATAGATGATCCTTGAGGTCCCTTCCAACCTTACTATTCTATAATTCTATGATTACATCAGCAATAGTGTGGCCAGCAGGAGCAGGGAGCTCATTCTCCCCCTGTACTCTGCACTGCTTAGGCCACTCCTTGAGTCCTGTGTCCAGTTCTGGGCCCCTCAATTTAAGAAGGACATTGAGGTGTTTGAGTGTGTCCAGAGAAGGGCAAAGAGGCTGGGGAGAGGCCTCGAGCACAGCCCTATGGAGAGAGGCTGAGGGAGCTGGGATTGGTTAGCCTGGAGAAGAGGAGGCTCAGGGGAGACCTTCTTGCTGTCTGCAACTACCTGAAGGGTGCTTGTAGCCAGGAGGAGGTTACTTTCTTCTCTCAGGTAAGCAGCACCAGAACAAGAGGACACAGTCTCAAGCTGTGCCAGGGGAAGTTTAGGCTGGAGGTGAGGAGAAAGTTCTTGACTGAGAGAGTCATCGACTGCTGGAATGGGCTGCCCAGGGAGGTGGTGGAGTCACTGTCCCTGGAGGTGTTCAAGGCAGGTTTGGATGTGGCACTTGGTGCCATGATCTGGTGTTGAGGTCTGTGGTGATGGGTTGGACTTGATGAGCTTTGAGGTCTCTTCCAACCTTGGTTATACTGTGATACTGTGATTCTCTCCTTCTGCAAGCTGTACAATTCTGTCAGCAATGCAATGTTTGGTTGGAAAGAATTCAGTTACTAGAAAACTCCTGGAGTCAGAGTTGTTTTGGTTGGAAGAGATCTTTTAAGATCACCAAATCCTGCCTTTGACCTAGCACTGCCAAGCCCAGCACTAACTCATCTAATCATAGAATTATTGATTGAAGGAGATCTTTAAAATCAGCAAGCCCAACTGCCTACCCAGTGCTAAACAATGCCCCTCAGCACCACATCTACATGGATTTCCAATCTCTCACAACATGGAGACTCTACCAGTGCCCTGTGCAGCCTGTTCCAGAGCTGGACAACCCTTTCAGGGAAGAAAATTCTTCCTAGTGCCCAACCTAAACCTACCCTCAGGCAACATGAAGCTGTTTCTACCCTTCACAGAATCACAGATTTAACCAGGTTGGAAAAGACCTTTGAGATCGAGTCCAACCTATCACCCAACACCTTCTAATTAACTAACCCATGGCACTAAGTGCCTCATCCAGGCTCCTTTTAAACACCTCCAAGGCTGGTGACTCCACCACCTCCCCAGGCAGCCCATTCCAATGCCAATCACTCTTTCTGTCACTTATTCCTTGGGAGAAGAGATCAAGCCCCAACTCCTTTCAGGGAGTTGTAGAGAACGAGAAGGTGTCCCCTCAGCCTCCTTTTATCCAGACTAACCTACCCCACTTTGCTCATCTACTCCTTATAGGACTCATTCTCTAGAACCATCATCAGCTTTGCTGACCTATGGACATGCTCCAGCACCTCTAATCAATGCATTCCCGCCATGCTCTTCTACCTGTACCCACTACCCATTATTTGTTGTACCTCAGGAATTCTCACCCTGCCACGTCAGAGCTGGGCTCAAGTGGTTGCTACTGAGTAGTTCAGGCAGTGAGCTCTGGGTTGTTTTCAAGTTGTTGACAGTATTCCTGGCTGTGCAGTCACTTCTTCGTGCACCATTTGAGTTCTAAATGGAAAGGTCACTGTTTGTCAGCCATGGGAGAAAAGCACTTAAAGATTTTCTGAGCAAGCCATTGAATGTCTTTAAATGCTACTCAATAGCTGTAAATTTGTACAGTCTTCATGAACTGGACTGAAAATTAGACATGAATATGTGGGTTCTGTGCTGTAAGAGGAGGGAAGGGGTAGCTGTAGGAAATCCACTCATTCTGGTTTTGGGAGGGGGCACCACAGCCTTCACCATACAATTTGCAGCAGCATTTGCAAACTCATGGAATCCCAGCATGGTAGATGTTGGAAAGGACCTCTGGGACATCACCTAATCCAACCCCCCTGCTAAAGCAGGGTCACCCACAGCAGGCTGCCCAGCATCGTAATGTCTAGGTAGGTTTGATATCTCAAACAGCTCCTCTGGCAGCCTGCTCCAGGGCTCTGGCACCTTCAAAGCCAAGAAGTTTCTCCTGATGGAATCTCCTGGGTTCCAGTTTGTGCCTGTTGTCACTTGTCATGGGCACCACTGAGCCTGGCTCCATCTTCTTGACTCCCAACCTTTAGATCAACAGCATTAAGAAGATCCCCTCTCAGGCTGCTCTTCTGAGCTAAACAGACCCAGATCTCTCTGCATTTGCTCCTCACAGAGGTACTCCAGACCCACCCCCCAGCATTTTTGTAGCCTCCTCTGCCCTCTCTTCAGTAGTTCTCTATCTCTCTTGACCTGGAGAGCCCAGGACTGGACCCAGGACTCCAGATGTGGCCTGACTAGGTCAAACTAGCGAGAGGAGAATCTGCCTCAATCTGCTGGCCACACTACTCTTTATACACCCCAGGAGACAGTTGGCCTTCTTGGTCACAAGTGCACATATCTGGCTCATGGTGAACTTGCTGTCCACCAGGCTTTCCAGCTCCTTCTTGTGGAGGACATTCTAATGATCTGATGTTCCATGAAAAGCAGCAAACCTCAGTCTCTGCCAGGAGATTTCACCCCCTGCATCTAACCTGCCACAAATGCTCAAAATATTAACTATGCTCACCTTTGGCTTTCCCATGTTTTGAGCCCTCAAAGCCAGGTCAGGAGAAGGAGACAGAGTGAACCAAAGTCCATTTTTTCCTCCTCACCTTTACAACCTTCCAAACATTTGCATTTGCAACCTTCCAATAAGTCAGTGCTGGAAGTCTAGTGGAGTAGACTTGTTGGGCTACATAATTGATTAAGTTGGTACTTGCAGAGAGACAAAATAAAAATCATCTTTTATGAGAGGTGTTGCTATGATTTCAGAGCAGCAGAGCAGTGGGAGGTTTGATGGATCAGAAAGTGGCCAGGCTTTCTTTCAGCTGCAATGGATGATCTCACCAAATAAATTATTTACCTTGACAAATCCTGCCTCAGCCCCGCTCAGAACATAAATGCTTCACTGAGCTTCTTGAAGATAGAAAGATAAAGCTAATAGAAGTTTTCAACAGCCTTCCAGGAAAGAGGCAAAGAGCTCACAAAGAAATAATGGTCCATCAGATGATCAATATACTCTGTGTCCTCAAGAGCTGTGCTACGGCGAAGCAAAAGAAATACAGGACAAAAGACTACAAAAAGCAAAGCTACAAAGACTTGAGACAGCTCAGTCCTCAATGTTATCCTGTCACCTCCACCTCCTACCACACACACACAGCAGGGGAGAGTGATGATCTGAAAAGGCTGGAGAGGTGGGTGCAAGGGAGCTTCACAAAGTTCAACACGGGCAAGTGTAGAGTCCTGCAGCTGCACCTGGACCTGCACAGGTGAGAAGTTAACGTTCTTGAAAGCAACCCCAAGCAGAAGGGCCCAGCAGTGCTGGTGGACAAGCTCACCATGAGCCAGCAACGTGCCCTTGTGGCCAAGAAGGCCAAAGGTCTCCTGAGGTGCATTGGGAAGAGAGAGTTTGGGCTCTGCAGCCTGGAGAAGAGAAGGCTTCCAGGAGACCTGATAGTAGCCTTCCAGTATCTGAAGGGGGCTACAGCAAGGCTGGGGAGGGACTGTTGACAAGGTCTTGTAATGCCAGGACAAGGGGCAATGGGTTTGAACTGGCAGAGGGGAAATTGAAACTGGGTGTTAGGAGGAAGTTGTTTGCAGTGAAGGTGGTGAGACACTGGCACAGGTTGCTCAGGGAGGTTGTGGCTGCTCCCTCCCTGGAGGTGTTCAAGGTCAGATTGGATGAGGCCTTGAGTGCCCTGTGCTAGTGGGAGGTGTCCCTGCCTATGGCAGGGGGTTGGAACTAGATGATCCTTGAGGTCCCTTCCAACCTTACCATTCTATGATTCTATGTTCCATGAATATTTCTTGTGTTTCTTCTTCTCCTTTATTTGATATAAACATCACCATACACCTTAACAATTATCTGCTTCTGCTTTCTATTCTTATTTGAAGTCCTCTGCCCAGAGTTACTGTGAAAGAATTTTCATGAAAAATTCTGATTTAAGATAAAAAAAAAACAAAACCAACCAACCAAAACCAGATTAAAAGTGAGAGTCAAAATGAACAAACAAACAAAACCTCAAATGACATTTAAAAAATAAGATTCTTTTGTCTGCCCAGGGAGGTGGCTGGATCCCCATCCCTGGAGATTTTGGGGAGATGCAGTGATGTGGTGCCATGGTTTAGCAGCAGAAGCAGTGGAGGTGGATGGTGGTTGGAATTGATCATCTTGAAGGTCTTTTGCAACTAAAATTATTCTATGATTCTGTGAACTCTCCAGGAATTAAAGAGATTGCTACTAAAAGGCACTATTTAGGGTCATCTGTCTAAGACCTGCCTTTGTTTTTAACAGTAGTCAGTAAGCAATAGATAAAGAATCAGAACAATCCTGGCTTCGAAGAGTTCAAGTGACATAAGAAGTGGTAAACCAAACAATCTGTTTATTTGGGGAAAAAGGAAAGTTCAGAACCAACAAATCTTGACATTTATTGTGTGCTTTCAGTGAGACTCCAAATAGCAGCTTGAGGATGCTTTGATTTGGAACTAGGAAGAGGCAGATAGAACAAAACAATCTGTCCTTCTTAATATCCTGCTTCTCTGGGTTTCCCCTCAGGAGATGACAGATGGAAGTGAAGAAAATGTATGATTTCGACCCACTGTCCTGGTTTGAGCTAGAGCAGAATCGATTCTGATCAGGGATTTCACTTCTCAGCTCAGTCTCTGCCCAGTGATGGCACTTTCTGAAGGTTTGCAAGACAATGACTGCTTCTAGCAGTGAGAACACTGATGGGGAGAGTTACTGCCAAGGGCTGGGCTGCAGAAAGGCTCTGGCTTAGGCTTGCCTCTGGGCACAGCAAGGGCATTGCCACATCTCATGCCCCATCTCGGGATGCAGGCAATCAGAAGTGGCACCTACAGTAAAGAGCAGGCAGCCCAGGTGACCCTCAACTGACCCACAAGGGATTGCATCCTATGGACATAATCTTCAGGAGCAAGCTGAAGGATCACCAGGGTCAGGCCTCTTAAATGGCAGGTGTTCCAGCAGGACTTTGTCCCTTTTGCCTTCAATCCTGATCCATATTTTCATGAATCCAGCTCCAGAATCCATCCTCTGAATCTGGTTCCCATCTTCTGCTGAGCCCAGTCTAGATGTTCTGCAGTGCCTACTTCCAGCATGGGTGGTGACAATCATTGCCATCAGGGCTGTGGTTGGATGTTGCTTTGCCTGTCTTTGTCTGTTTCACTGGGTTGCTCTTATTTCCATCCCAGCTTGTTTAGTTTCTTTCCCAACCCATCAGTCCTTCTCCCTTCTTCCTTTTCCCTTCTCTTTGGGAAGGCAGAGGGGTTCATAGGGAGCCTCTGGTGGCCAGCCCAGCCATGATCCTTGACATCCACATTAATTTGCTGAAGTCAGAGAGCTTGTGAGGACCCCAAGGAGCCCCTCCATGTGACTGTAATTTTACACAGAAACCTCACATGATATTCCAAGCAAGCCTGAAGGCAGAGCTAGTTGAAGTAAATATTAATTCAAGTGTTATGTAAAGAGGGTGTGAATCACACCTAATTTTATTCAAAATATTTCTCATAGTTAAATATTGATAAAATATTTTGAATATCCTTCTCAATATGGAAATCTACATGAACATGGTTTAAAAAAATAAAAATAAAGTAGAAGAGAATCACAGAATCATTTTGGTTGGAAAAGAACTTTAAGATCAAGTCCAGCTCTCAACTCAACACCACCATGGCCATTAAAACATGTCCTGAAGGGCTCTGTCTGCACATTTTCTGAACAGCTCCAGGGATGCTGCCTCCAGCACCCCCATGGGCAGCCTGTTCCAATGTCTGACCACTCTTTCAGTAAAGAAATTGTTCCTAATATCCAACCTAAATCTCCCCTAGTGCAACTTGAGGTCATTTCCTTCTGTCCTATTACTTGTTGCATGGGAGAAGAGATTGACCTCCACCTCAGCCCAACTTCCTTTCAGGGAGTTGTAGAGTGAGAAGCTTGCCTCTCAGCCTCTGTTCCTCCAGACTCAGTTGCCTCAGCTGCTCCTCAGAACATGTCTTCTCCAGACACTTTGCCAGTTTCATTGCCTTTCCCTGAACCTGCTCCAGCAACAAAATATCCTTCTTGTGGAGAGGGACCCAAAAGAGAGCCCAGTGCTTGGGATGTGGTCTTAGCAGTGCCTCGTAGAGAGGGTCAATCACTGTCCTAGTCCTGCTGGTCAGACCATACCTGATACAGGCCAGGATGTTGTTGGTCATCTNAGACCATGGCACTAAGTGCCACATCCAGGCTTTTCTTAACCACCTCCAGGGATGGGGACTCCACCACCTCCCTGGGCAGCCCATTCCAATGCCAATCACTCTCTCTGTCAAGAACTTCTTCCTAACATCCAGCCTGGACCTCCCCTGGCACAGCTTGAGGCTGTGTCCCCTTGTTCTGTTGCTGCTTGCCTGGGAGAAGAGCCCAACCCTACCTGGCTACAACCTCCTTTCAGGTAATTGTAGGCAGCAATGAACTCTGCCCTGAGCCTCCTCTTCTGCAGGTTGCACACCCCCAGCTCCCTCAGCCTCTCCTCATAGGACTGTGCTCCAATGAGCACTCTTCTCCAAGTCTGGATGAGGCACTTAGTGCCATGGTCTAGTTGATTGGTTAGGGCTGGGTGATAGGTTGGACTGGATGAGCTTGGAGGTATCTTCCACCCTCATTGATTCTATGCTAAGTCTGTAATGATGCATGAGGATGAGCTCTAAGTGAGTTAATAAAATATGTATTTATAGATGTTAGGGCTACCTTCTGGACTGTAACCCACACTTGGTTGAAAATTTAAGGAAGGGAAGTCAAGACTGGTTTTGGATCAGCCTGTGCCTCCTTTTCCTAATCACTTCCACCAATAATTCTCCTGTGGATTTGTAATACAGCCTTGCATAATAATAATGCCTGCAAAGGTAGAAATGTAGGACATCCTCCTGAGTGAGAAAACATGAGCTGAAAAGCAAGCAGAGATGATGTCTCTGGCTGTGAGACAGAGGCACACATCAGAGACAGCCTTTGGTGTCCTACAAATGTCAAATTTGATCTACACATTTTTTAGAGAAAGGATCTGGCATTTTTTTCTTTATCCAAAGGGACCCCCAACAACATACTGATGAGAGGAGAGGTTGTGTGTGATGACAAGAGCTCAGCTCCTGCATTGGATGTAGGGAGCTTTGCTTTCTTAAATAACTTCAGCAGGCAAAGCAACACAAAGCATCAGGATGGCAGGGAATGGGACCTGGTTTGTGTCAGATACAAAGGATAACCTGTGTGTTTTAAACCACATCCAGAAAAGACCCAAGGGGAAAAAAACAACCAACCAAGAAGCAACAGAGAGAAAATTCAGAGGAAAAAGCATGATGCAAATGGAAGAATGTCTTCTTTCTCCACTGGGTGTGATAAGGAAAAGGTTCATTCTCTGCCCTTAGGAGACACTACAGAAGATTGACTGCAATTGATTTCATCTCAGAATGAATCATCCCAGAACCGCTTTGTGTTCCGTGATATGTCAGATTGCTCAGCCCTGTTCACCAGGAAAGGGGAACAAAGGTTGCTCCTGTTCTGTCTTGGGAAAACTCACAGAATAAGAGGCTCAGCATGGCAGGGCTTGGAAACAACCTCAGGAGATCACCTAGTGCAACCCAGCATCACAATACCCAGGTAGCTTTGGAATCTCTCCTGAGAAGGACACTCCACAACTCCTCTGGGCAGCCTGCTCCGGTGCCTCAGTCACCCTCAAAGCAAGGTTTCTCCTCATGTTCAGATGAAACATGCCCAGTTTGTGGGTTCCACTTCATGCCCATTGACCCTTGTGCTGTCTCTGAGCACCACTGAAGAGAGTCTGGTCCATCTCCCTGGCTCCTCTCAGGCTGCTCTTCTCCAGGCTAAAGAGCCCCAGGTCTCTCAGCCTTTGGTCCTCACAGAGGTGTTCCTGCTACCTCTGTGTATTTGTAGCATCCACTGGAGTCTCTCCAGTAGTTCCCCATACCTCTTGGCATGACACAGCAGAAGACACAGCAGCTCCCAGAGAGACTCTATCTTATCTATGTTTGTGTTCCTGTTCTTATCCATCTGAGCAAGTGAGTGAAGCAGACACCACCATTGTTTGCTTCTCATAGCCTATAATTTTTTTCATTAGCCTCAAACCATCACAAAACCATTTCCTCTTGTCCTGGCACTTGCTGAGTGCAAGCACAGATCGTGTCCCACCCAGCTCCAACCTCCCTTGAGGCAGCTGTAGAGGGTGATGAGGTCTCCCCTCAGCCTCCTCTTCTGAAGACTAAACAACCTCAGCTCCTTCAGCCATTTCTCACAGGACTTGCACTCAAGGCCCTTCATCACCTTAGCTGCCCTTCTCTGGACCCACCACAGCACCTCAATGTCCTTCTTGGAATGAGGGGTACAAAACTGAGCACAGCCTTTGAGGAGAGGCTCTGACTCTGTCCAGCACAGATCACAAGCATCTCTTTTGCTAGGTAATGAGTTTTGCTGAGGCCTGGACTCTACAAAAATGGATCTACTCTCATTTTCATAAAACATGAAAGGAGTTCCCTCTGAGAGCAAATTTTGTAATTCCTGGGCTTTCAGACCAGCAGCTGAAGAACACTGCCATGTGATGCTTTAACAGCAAACACGACACGAGCTGGCATCACAGGGACTGTGGAGCTGTGCTGGGAAATGCAGGAGTGATCACAGCAAAGGAAGATTAAAGCCTCTCTGTTACTGCAGTGACTGTGAAGCACGAGATCACAGAATGCCAGGCTGGAAGGGCCCCCAAGGGTGATCTGCTCCAACCTTTCTAGGTAACAGCATAGCTGGAAAGAGATGGCCTTCAACACAGAGGCTTCTCACACGCTCATCACTACTTTTTGAGAGTCAGCCACTCTTTGCTATAGAAATCCCCAACCTGAGACTCCTCACTGCTCCTAAATATCAATTAATCAATTTTACATCCCTCCTAAGTGGTGAAGAACCAATTTTATCAACATCCCATGCCTGGTATCTTTGCCTTTTGCCTTTGCTCACTCTGGGCACAGATGTTCCTATAGATATTTATCCCCTCGGGGATATTTCTGTGCTTTCTTTCCAACAAAAGCTTTATCCTCTCTAACAACCACAAGGGAAAAAAATGCCTCACACGGTTTTGGATGATTGTTGCTTTGTCATTTCGATGGTACTGCTGTTTCCTTCTGGGGGGGAGGGAAAAGACAACCCAGCAGCCTCATTTTTTCTTACAAGAGCAGTCATTTCAAACAGCAAAACACTCTGAGAGCTCCCAGACATACAATAGGAGATTGGTTTTTATTCTTACAACAATGAAAAAGAAGCTGGGGATGAGTTCAAAACTGACATTTTAACCATTTATGCCCTTTTTTTAAGAGCTCACTTTATGAATATCTGTTTTTGCTCAGAGGATTTGGTAGTGCCTCTCAAATTATCCCCCCTACCCCACCCCGGGTTTGACAGTTTTGCAAAGGCTCCTGAGTGGATTTTGCATGGATCTTAACTCCCAAGGCAATATGGGAGATGCTGAAAAAAATCTTTTTAGACACCCATAGCATCAAATATGGGCATTTGCAATTAGTTTAATTAGTCCTTCAGCTAAAGGTTAGTGCAGTGTTCATTAATGTTAATGGTATGATATGAATTCAGGTAGATGTATGGTCACTTAACCATATGTCCTATCAGTGGTAATGCTGCTTTCCCATTTCTCTTCTGTCTTAAAAAAAGGGGGAAAAAAGAGTTATTAAACCCTAAAACATTATTAGTGGAGTGTTATGACTGGGAAATTGCACTTCCTAGAGTAAAGAGACTCAAAGGACTGTTTCCAGAGCAACCACAATTCAGCCAGCTTGCACTTTACTCAGCTCCTGAAGGCAAATTCTGCCTCCCACTCACAGCTGGGTGGAATCCTTATGGCTACCTCCAGCTGCAGAGTGACTCTGCAGCTGTTTCATCCTTCTGCAGGCTTCAGCAGCCATGTAGCAGCTGCTTCCTAACCCCCCACCCACTCCACCCTCTGATCTCTCCATTAAGGTGTGTTCAGTTTGCACCTTGAATAACAGGTTCAGTTTTGGGCCCCTCACTCTAAGAAGGACATGGAGGTCCTGCAGCATTGCCCAGAGAAGGGCAGCAAAGCTGTTGAAGGGTCTGGATGGCATGTCCTATGAGGAGCAGCTGAGGGAACTGGGTTTATTCATTCTGGAGAAAAGGAGGCTGAGGGGAGACCTTCTCACTCTCTACAACTCCCTGAAAAGAGGTTGGAGCGAGGTGGGTGTTGGGCTCTCCTCCCAAGTACTAAGTTATGAGAGGAAATCATAGAATGGAAGGTTGGAAGGGACCTCAAGGATCATCCAGTTCCAACCCCATGCCATAGGCAGGGACACCTCCCACTAGCACAGCTCACTCAAGGCCTCCTCCAACTTGGCCTTGAACACCTCCAGGGAGGGAGCAGCCACAACCTCCCTGGGCAACCTGTGCCAGTGTCTCACCACCCTCACTGGAAAGAATGGCCTCAAGCTGTGCCAGGGGAGGTTCAGGTTGGATATCAGGGTAAACTTCTTCACTGAAAGAGTGGTCAGGAATTGGAAGATGGTTCCCAGGGCAGTGGTGGAGCCAGGATCCCTGGTGGTGTTCAAAAACCCTTCAGAGATGGTGCTTTGGGACACTGGTTAATGACCATGGTGGTGTTAGGTCACCAGTTGGACTAGATGCCCTCTGAGTTTGAAACAATTCTATGAGTCAGCCACGAGCTGCAAGCTGGGGAGAGTCCAGTTCAGACCCCTTTTATGAAGCCTTCACCCATTTAGGACCTGAGTGCCCATGTTGGCCAAGAAGGCCAACAGCATCCTGGCTTTTCTCAGCCCACATGTGGACAACAGGACCAAGGAAGTGATTGCCCCTTGCACCAGGCACTGGTGAACTCACACTTTGGGCAGTGGGTTCAGTTTTGAGCCTCTTACTCCAAAAAGGACATCAAAGTGCCAGAACACCTCAGGAATGGGGACTCTACCACTTCCCTGGGCAGCCTGTTCCAGGGATGTGCATTTCTTTCGGGCAATATATTTTTCCTCAGGTCCAACACTAAATCAACATCACTGAAACTACTCATATGGTTTCAGTTCAACATAGGTGCCAAGAGGAAACCAAGAAGATAGCTTTATGCATATTTGACCCTGCCCTGCAGCTCCATAAACCTTCCATTTGGGGAAGCTTTATGATTACCTGATACCTTCTTTGAGCTTCCTAATGTGGGCTTGAGACTTCAAGTGCCTTACAGGGTGAGTTCTGAACAGATGCCTACACTTTCAGCCTGAAAAGATTACTTTGTTAAGAAAGAAAACTTCACTGCAGCAGGAAGGTTGCTGATTCACTGCTGTCTGCTCTGTGGTGTTCATTTAGATTAGTGCTGCTACAGTGACTTAGTTCCACCTCAGAAGGTAATGAGCCTAAATTTTATTCCTGTTAGTTGTCCAGCCATGTACAGCAGGATAAATAACTTTAAAGCAAAGGTGAGGGGATAGAAGAAGTAATTCACTTGGAAAAAAAAAATTAAAATAGGGTAAAAATGATTACTTTTTAATTTTTCTATTTAAATAAATAAATAAATAAATTAAATAGTACTGGTAAGAAAGCTGAAGTAATACACTTAGGATAAGTTTACTACTTCCTCTAAATGAGAAAAATTATAGAATAGAATCATTGAATGGTTTGGGTTGGAAGGGACCTCAAAGCTCATGCAGTTCCAACCCCCTGCCATAGGCAGGGACACCTCCCACTAGCACAGCTCACTCAAGGCCTCATCCAGCCTGGCCTTGAAGCCCTCCAGGGAGGGAGCAGCCACAACCTCCCTGGGCAACCTGTGCCAGTGTCTCACCACCCTCACTGCAAACAACTTCCTCCTAACATCCAGTTTCAGTCTCCCCTCTGCCAGTTTAAACCCATTGCCCCTTGTCCTGTCATTGCAAGACCTTGTCAATAGTCCCTCCCCAGCCTTCCTGTAGGCCCCTTCAGATACTGAAAGGCTACTCTAAGGTCTCCTGGAAGCCTTCTTTTCTGCAGGCTGCAGAGCCCCAAATCTCTCAGCCTGTCCTCATAGCAGAGCTGCTGCAGCCCTCTGAGCATCTCTGTACCCTCCTCTGGATTTGCTCCAACAGTTCCATGTCCTTCCTATGCTGGGGGCTCCAGAACTGCACACAGAACTCCAGGTGAGGTCTGATGAGAGCAGAGTTAAGGTGCAGAATCCCCTCCCTTGCCCTGCTGCCCACACTGCTCTTGCTGCAGCCCAGGCCATGGTTGCTGTCTGGGCTGCACTCACACTGCAGGCTCATGTTGACCAAAGAGATAGGGTTTGTTTGGTTTGTGGATACCATCACATCCTTAATGCCAGAATGAGAAGGAGGTATGGTTAGTTGGGTTTGTTGATGCCATCCCTGTCATTAATGTCAGGATAAGAAGATGGGATTGGTTGGGCTTGATGCTGCTCGTGTCAGGAATGCAACAACAGGACACGATCACGAAATCATTGATCAGCTCCTTGCAAAGAGGTTCAGGCAGTAAATTCCCTTTGCCAGCCAACTGGAACAGATAAAATGACAGCAGATAAGACTTTTCTTTCTTTTCAGGTACATATTCTACCTTCTCTTTGACACCAGGCTATTTTTCCATCCTTCAAAACAAGTAGAAGTGGCACATGGTGCCCCATGCGATTACCACAGCGCCAAGGTGATGTCCACAACAGGAATTTCCAGTTCTTGTCACACAACCAACTAGGAGGAGTGGTGAACTCTGATTCAACTTGTACTCACTGGGTAGGAGCAGAAGTGTTATTGATTGGCAAGCTGGCATTAAAACCTTTACCATTTATGTTGCTTAATTCCTTTCACTTAGAGAGTTCTTAAGAAAGCTCTTTCATATCCACCAAATGCCTCATTAACTAAAGAGATTTTAGTCCTAGGCAGCATGCAAGTCCTTAACCTGACATAGAAATTAACCACTGTCTCGGCCCTAAAATTTAAGCTAGATAAGATGAAGCCCTAAAAATCAAACTGGACCTCAGAAGTGTGATGGACTTTTCAAACTTCCTATTCAAATGTGCAGTTTTAAGAGTACCTGAGCTACCAAAACACTCAAAGGGTACAATCCCTCTCATCAGATATGTCTATCAACAGTGCAGACACCTATGTAGAAATCAGTCAAATGGAATCATAGAATTGTTTCTGTTGGAACAGGTCATCAAGTAAGTGAGGTCATATTGTCCAACCATCAGCCCAGCACTGCCCAGTCACCACTAAACCATGTCCCTTTGGACCACATTTACATGGCTTTGAAATCCCCCCAGGGATGGGGCCTCTACCACTACCCTGGGCACACTGTTGCAGGCCTTGACAACCTTTTCAGGGAAGAAATTGTTCCTCATGTCCAACCTGAACCTCTCACAGTACAATTTCAGGCTGTTTCATCTCATCTCTTGCTAACTGAGAGAACAGATCAATTTCTACCTTGCTCCAACCTCCCTTCAGAGATTTGTAGAGAGCAAGAAGGTCTCCCCTCAGCCTCCTTTTCTCCAAGCTGAAAATCTCCTTCAGCTGTTCCTCACAAGATTTGCACTTCACTGCTTTACTTTGGATGCATTCTGTACTATCTCTTCTCCCTGCCTTTCTGAGATGTGATGCATCCCAGCCTAACACAGACACCAAAACCAGAACATCATATTAATCATACAGTAGTTTGGGTTGGAAGAGACCTTTAAAGGTCATCTAGTCCCACCTCCCTGCGGAATGCAATGAGATTCCCAACTACATCAGGTTGCTCAGAGCTTCACCATCCACATTCAATCCATCAAGCAGGCTGCTCTTCTGCACTGACTCAGAAAGGAATATGAGGACTCCCTCACTCATTTGCTCATCCATACATCTACCCACATTTGGGATTCATCCCCAACTAGCTGAGATGGATTTCACCAAACCCAGTAACATTAGTCTGAAGCAAAACACAGAGAGAGGACAATCAAAAATTCTCACCCACCTCTCTGCTGCCAAATGAAAACCAAAAGCAAATAAAACAAAATAAAAAGCACAACACATCATGGTGCAGGGAGGAATTAGGAGGTAGGGAAGTGGACACTGGATCAGCTTGCTGCCAGCTGGTGCTGGAGAACAGAAAACCTCTGAGGACTGCTGCCAGTTAATCAGGAGATTGAAATGTGTGATGAGACAACCTCATCAGTGCCAGAAATTATGATCTAGGTTCAGAGTTTAGGTTGGAAGGGACCTTAAAAATCATCTGCTTCCAATCTGCCTGCCATGAGCAGGGATACCTTCCACTAGATCAAGCTGCTCAAGGCCACATCCAATCTGACACTGAACACTTCTAGGGAGCAGGCATCCACAACATCCACAACTTTCCTGGCAATCTGTCCCAGTGTCTCATCACCAATTCCACAAAGAATTTCTTCCTGTATCTAAGGTAAGGTCTGCAGATATTCGTACCGTGATCTTGGCACTGTTCTCATTCCATTCTCTAGAGTTGTTCTGTAGGAGGGTGCCCCTGCTACAGGGTTGGTGGCATCTAAAATGATGTTCAGATTAACAGGAGTCATCCTGCACACACATTTTACTCCAAACAGAAACATTTCACTGCAACACTGATGTAAAGGCAGTAAAAAATGACCAGAGGCATCCACGCATTCTATGAGAACCCCAAACAGAGTTCATTAAGCACTCCAAAGAGCTCCCCCACTGAGGTTACAGGCAGCAGCCTCTGACCTGTGCTCATAAAGCTGATGAGCTGCCAGTGTCCCTTTTTCTCCTCAGTTTCTCAACATTTGGCAACTGTTGTGCCTCACTGCTAAAATGAAATTATGATGCTCTTTTAGATTTTCCCATTTTCATCAAAAGGGATTAGTTTATAATCCCTGCTGCTGTTTCATTCAGTGGAGAAAACTCTTTTCTCAAACAACCAAAAACAGCTTAAAAAAAAAGAGAACATTTTACTCTTTCTGACTAGAAGACAGATTGTCCTTCCCCACCCCCTTCCCAATTTGTTTTAAACAAAAAAGTAGTTCTAGGTTTAATGTGGCAACTCTCAGAGGTTTTGCCACTTCAGGGTGTTTTTAGTTTCCTATTACTATCACAGAACCACAGTGTGGTGGGGGTTGGACAGGACCTCTGGAGATCATCATGTCCATCCCCCCTGCCAAGACAGGTTCACCTAAAGAAGGTCACAGAGGAACACACCCAGGCAGGTTTTGGATCCCTCCAGAGATGAAGACTCCACCAGCTCTCTGGGCAGCCTGTCCCAGGGCTCCATCACTCCTAAATTAAGGAAGTTTCTCCTTGTGTTTAGATGGAATGTCTTATGTTTAAGTTTGTGTCTGTAACTCTTGTCCTGTCACTGGGCACCACTGAAAAAAGACTCGTCCCCTCCCCCTGATGCCCACCCTAGAAGTACTTTGAAACATCTATGAGATCTCCCCTCAGTCTTCTCTTTTCCAGACTAAAAAGACCCAATTCTCTCAGTCTTTCCTCATAAGAGGGGTGTTCTATTCCTCTCATCATCACTATGGCTCTTTGCTATGCCCCCTCCAGCAAGTCCCAGTCCTGTTTGAGCGAGGGAGCTCAGAGAAGGACACAATATTCTAGATTTGGACTCAGAAGGGCAGAGTAGAATCATTGAATGGTAAGGTTGGAAGGGACCTCAAGGATCATCCAGTTCCAACCCCCTGCCATAGGCAGGGACACCTCCCACTAGTACAGGTCACTCAAGGCCTCATCCAACCTGGCCTTGAACACCTCCAGGGAGGGAGCAGCCACAACCTCCCTGGGCAACCTGTTCCAGTGCCTCACCACCCTCACTGCAAACAATTTCCTCCTAACATCCAGTCTAAATCTCCCCTCTGCCAGTTCAAACTCATTGCCCCTTGTCCTGTCATTGCAAGACCTTGTAAACAGTCCCTCCCCAGAGTAGAGGAGTAGGGGGAAGAGAGTAGAGGAGGAGGAGTACCTCCTTCGACCTGCTTGCTACACTCTTCTTAATGCACCCCAGGAGAGCATAGGTCTTGCTGGCCACAAGGACACATGGTGCCTCATGGTCAGTCCCAAAGTGTAATCCTGGGGAACTGTCAAGACAGCAAACAGGATGCCAACATGTAGATGTAATGTATAGAAACTGTGTATCCACAGTGCCAGTGCAGAGGTAAACAAGGGATGATTCTGTTTGTACATGACAGTCTTCTCCTACATCGTTTCAAGACACAGAGACTTAAGATGCATGCCTAAAACCACCTCCCTCAGAGCTTAGTCTTGTAAAAACATGTCAAAACAACAGGATATTTGCTTCCAGACTACACAGCACACAAACTGTGATGCACAAACTGCTTCCACTGACTGCAGAGTCAGGATTATTAAACAGACTCCTGAGCTTGCTTCTCACAGAATCACAGAACTGCAGTGGGGTTTTTTTTTTTTTTGAAGAAATCTTTCAGATCACCAAGTCCAAGTATTATGGAACCATAGAATGGTAAGATTGGAAGGGACCTCAAGGATCATCCAGTTCCAACCCCCTGCCATAGGCAGGGACACCTCCCACTAGCACAGCTCACTCAAGGCCTCCTCCAACCTGGCCTTGAACACCTCCAGGGAGGGAGCAGCCACAACCTCCCTGGGCAACCTGTGCCAGTGTCTCACCACCCTCACTGCAAACAACTTCCTCCTAACATCCAGTTCCAATCTCCCCTCTGCCACTTCAAACCCATTATTCCTCATTCTGCCATTACAAGACCTTGTCAATAGTCCCTCCCCAGCCTTCCTGTAGCCCCCTTCAGATCCTGGAAGGCTACTCTAAGGTCTCCTGTATATGCACAGTACACATGTACTGCATTTGTCAGGCAGTGGAACAGGCTGCCCAGGGAAGTGGTGGTGTCCCTGTCCTTGGAGGAGTTCAAAAGAACCTGTAGACATGGTACTGTGGGATGTGGTTTAGTAGCCATTGTCATGTTGAGTTGATGATGTTGATGACCTTGGGTGTCTTTTGCAGTCAAAACCATTCTATGATTCAAGGATTCAATGATTTCCTGAATCTATGACTCTATGGGCAGGAGTATTTATTAACATAACCAATAACCCAGCTGAGGCTCCAGTTAGATGCTTCATGGTCACTGACCCTGACATCACAACTGGATGATACTATTTAGACTTTAAATGATATTCAAATAAATAATTCAGCTGGACTTAGTATGGCACATGTTAGAGCCCCTTCCAGCCTTTATCCTGTGCTCCAAAATTCATCCCAAGACTGAGAATGCCTCAACCCTTACCTTCCCCAAACCCATGAATTTAATTTAACAAGCCTGGGTTCACCTCAAAACCCTAAAAGCATGTTGGCAGCACTTGAATTTTGACAAACCATTTCCTGCTAGGCTACATGAAACAATTCTATGACCCAGCACTGAATATCAGCAGTTAACTGGCTACTTTTCCTCTAGCATTTTGCTGTTATGATTTTTTTTCTTTTAAACTTTCTTCCCCTCCCACACTTTTTCAAAGCCCCAGGTACTGGAATGGGATTTTGTGTGGGAGAGGATGGAGATAAGAAGTTTTCTCAGGTGATTGATCAGCACAATTTCCTGAGCCAGTGTCATGAGGCAGCAGCAGCAGCAGCCTAGGGACTACCCACACTTTCCAGTTTCAGTTCCCCTGGACTGACAAATGCAGCCAGTTGCTCCTCTATGGAAAAGAAAAATGACTCATGTCAAGAGTTGAGGCTAAGTTGGCCACCAGAGAAGTGCTGGAGGCTGTCTGTGAACCCTTCCCTCTGCCCAAAGGGGAAAAGGAGAGTGGCTGATGGGGTGGGAAAGAAACTGAACCACCTGGAATGGAAAGAATAACCCAAGGAAACAGAGACATAAGGCAATATGGAGCCCAACCCCTGACGGCAATCTTATCACCACTGTCACCACTGAAGCTGGGGACAGGCACTGGGCAACTCCCAGACTGGAATCAGCAGCAGACAGGAACTAGATTCAGGAAATGGATTCTGGAAATGGCTTCAGGAAGACATGGATCAGGACTGAAGGTAGAACAGAAAGAGTGCTCCTGGGACAGCAGCCGCTGAAGAAGAGGCTTGACCCTGGCAATGCCTCAGCTCAATCCTGAAGATTACATCCCTTGTTCATCAGTTGAGGGTCACCTTACCTGTCTGCTTCTTCCCACAGGTGCCACCTCTGACTTCCTGCACCACACAGTGGGGCACGAGATGTTCCAGTGCCCTTTTTCTGCACAGGAGCAAGTCTAAGTCAGAGCCTTGCTGCAGTCCAGCCCTTGGCAGTAATTGTCCCCCCCATCAGTGTTAGAAGTAGCCCCTGGCTGTGCAAAGCTGCCCTGAACTTAGGAAAGTGCCCTCACTGGGCAAAGACTGAGCTGAGAAGTTAAACCCCTGACTTAGGTCTGCTCTAGCTCAAACCAGGACACCACAACTCTATCTTTTTACTTGCTGCCTTCAATGAGTGGGACCTTGCAAGCTTTATCTAAGTGGCACTTTGAAAGAAACACTGGTCACATATATCTCTCATCTTGCCCTTCTGCTTTAACAAACAAACTGGTTGCATGAGATAAACATTTCTCACTGCCATCTACTCTGGTGAGACCCTGCCTGTAATACTGTGTTCAGTTTTGGGCTCCCCAGTTCAGGAGGGACAGGGATCTGCTCAAAAGATTTCAAGGGAGGGCTACTAAGATGATTGAGGGGCTGGAGCACTGCCCTGTGAGGAGAGGTTGAGGACTTGGGGTTTGGGTTAAGAGAAGACAGAGAGGAATCTAATCAATGTTTCTAAACATATGAGGGGTCAAGAAGAAGAGGGCATCCTCTACTCACTTGCACCTTGTGATAGGACAAGGGGCAATGGATATAAACTACAGCACAGGCAGTTCCACCTCAGCATGAGGAGACACTTTACTGTAAGGGTCACAGAGCACTGGAACAGGATGCCCAGAGAGGTTGTTGAGTCTCCTTCTCTGGAGGCTTTCAAGACTCATCTGGATGCGTTCCTGTGTTACCTGCACTAGATTATGGTCCTGCTTAGGCAGGAAGGTTGGACTCAATGATCTCTGGAGGTCACTTCCAGCCCCTAACATTCTGTGATCCTGGTGGGTTTTTTTTAATTGATCCATAATCAACTCCTGACTTTGTGTAGCCATCATGGGTGAAGATACCATGAGCAAAACCAAACTAAAACTCAGACAACTCATGAGAAAAGTTATACGTACTTCTACTATACCTGCTTCTAACCTCCCTGTGTTTAAACAGTTTTCTCCCATTTCTCAGTCACTCTTTGTGCATAGAGACATGCTGGGGAACAGCACAGTTATGCTGGTAGCTGCTGGGAAAATAGTCCATCTGGGCAGCAGCATTTTACATAGAACATGGTGTGATTGTTGCTATACAAAGCACAGAGCAAGACAAAATGAAAGGTACCACAAAGCAGTGCTGGAGTCCCTATCCCTGGAGAGATCTAAAAGCCATGCAGATGTGGTGCTGAGAGACATGTTTAGCAGATCTGGTCGTGTTGGTTGGACTTGATGATCTTAGAGGTCCTTTTCAACCTTCATGATTTTACAATTCAATGATTCAAGCACACTCTTCAGCCAGGTTGTGAACACGTATTGGTGTCACTTACTCATCCTGCCACTAAGCTGGAAAGAGTCACCAGGGCTGCTAACCTCAGCAGCATCTCATCTCATGTGTGAATAATAAGTCCATATTCCTGAGAGGGGAATGAATGCTAAATGGTTTGGAACTGAGAGGTGCTGAGCATTTAAAGGCTCTGCAGAAGTCATCTCCTAGTACAGAAAGCACCCTAAAAATTATAGATGCTCCTACTCCTCCTGGCACCGCAACACAAATAAGGTTCTATATTTTGCAGTAGTTACTAAAGGAGCTCCAATGTCTTCAACATGGAGAAGAAATAATAATGTGGTGTCACTTAGATGAGGGTTTTGTACTGCTCATGTGTGCTTATCTGTTCCATTCAGCTGCTTTCAGTGAAGCAAATAGCAGAGGGCTATAAACAAACTACCTAATGCCGTGACCACACACGCTGAATTTCCGTGTACTTGTCAGGTCATATCAAAGTTCAGTTGAACATGAGCTGACAGCTCTTGCTGCTTCATGGCAGCCCCTCAATGTGCACATTAAGAAATAAAGGCATTTTTTGCTGAGCCAAAAAAAAATAAAAAAAAAAATTCCTGAGTTTTAAGAATGGCAGCTAAAAGGAGGTTTGCTGGGGTTTTTCCCTCCCTTGCCATGCTTTTCTCCTCCCAGATTCTCAAAACCTAGACTGCTCAAGCATGATGTTTCTAATTCATCTCCTACTGAAACTACAAATAGTTTGAAAAGGGCTCAGTTATTTCCATGGATGCTTCACCTTTTAGGTTGAGACAATCCAGCACTTGATGTTTCATATAGCTCCCCCCTATATATAGCTTCCCCCCAGGAAGGCTGGGGAGGGGCTATTGACAAGGTCTTGCAATGACAGGACCTTGCAATGTGGTCTCCCCTAAGCCTCCTCCTCTCCAGACTACATAACCCTCAGCTGCTCCTCACCAGGCCTGTTCTCTAGAACCATCACCAGCTTTGTTGCCCTTCTCTGGACCTACTCAGTTGTCCTCCTTGTAGTGAGGAGCCCAGAACTGAGCACAGTTTGATGTGCTTGCAGGCCCAGTCAGATATGTGGGTGCTCAGCACTTCTGCAAGTCATTTAACTGGAAAGTTTATTGCTTTTGTCTTTTTTTTCAATAAGTATCTTTATCAGTAGTGGCACTGCTGTATGAATATGATAGCACAACAGAAGATTTTTGCTTTTGGCCATATGACCTACTTTGAAGCTACTTTCACAGTTAATTATTCTCAGCTTCTCTGTCATTTTGCAATGTTAAGACTTTTTTTTTCTTTTAAATTAAAACCTCATATTTTACTACCATGCAGTGGGGAAAAAAAAAAAAAAACACCCAACTGCCCAAAAAGGGACAAGGAACTGTGCCTATATGAGTGAGATGCCATGAATACAAATGGACTCAACATTTGGAAGACTTCCAGACACAAATTAGGTTTCTCCATTGTTACTGAATTTGATTTTTACCTTATTGTAAAACATTTAGTAGAGAAAAGCTTGCACAGAGGTCACAGGCAGATTCTAAGCACTGACTGGTTTGGAAATGAAGATTACACATTGACATGCCTGAAATATTGATTTAGGCTCTGGGTGTAGCTTCTCAACTTGGAGACTTCTGTTATGATTGGTGAGATGTTGCACTGCTCACTGTTGCAATGTAATTTTGTCCTGGTTTGAGCAACAGCAGAATCAATTCTGGTCAGAGATTTGAATTCTCAGCTCAGGCTCTGCTCGGTGAGGGCACTTTGTGAAGTTCAAGGTAGGTTTGCACAGCCACTGGCTGCTTCTAGCAGTGAGAACACTGATGGGGGGAGTTGATGCCAAAGGTTGGGTTGTGGAAAGGGTTTAGACTTGCTCCTGTGCAGAAAAAAGGCACCAGAATATCTTGTGCTCCACCACAAAGTGCAGGAAGTCAGAAGCAGCACCTGCAGGGAGGAGCACACAAGACAGATGACACTCAGTTGGTCAACAAGGGATCCCATTCCATGGACAGCATCTTCAGGATCAAACTGCCATGGTCAAGCCTTGTCTTAAATGGTAGGTGTCCCTGAAGGACTCTGTCCATTCTGTCTTCAATCCTAACCCACGTGTTCCTGAATCCAATTCCAGAATCCATGTCCTGAATCCAGTTCCCATCTGCTGATGAGTCCAGTCTGGGACTTCCCCAGTGGCCCCTGCCTTGGGCAGCCCAAAGGGAGTGCTGGCAGCCTGCCCACCCCTCTCCTTACTTTCCTGGTACCTCACAGACACGATTATGAGTCAGTTGAGCCAGCAGAAGGTGGTCACAAGGGAGCTATGCAAGCAAGCAAAGACACAGAAAGAGAAGAAAAAAAGAGCAGAGCAAGTTTATGCTACCAAATATCAGTTATCCAGCAAAAAAAAAAAGGATGATACAAAAACCTATCAGTCATTATTCTGTGTCCAATTCTAACTTTAGTTACCTTCTACTCAAAGTCTCTGGAAAATTCCTATTCTTGTTTGCAATTAGGAGCTAAGGCCAAAGTACCAGCTCTAAACCATAACAAAAGCTTAAGGAATAAACCCTTCCTGGATGGAGCTCACTTGTCCACTACTAGGGTCTTTCCAGTTTGAGATACCTCCCCCTCCCATTTCCCTTTTGCCTTCCATGGCCAGGTCAGGGAACCACACAATGCTGACCCCCAAATATTTTCTAAACATGGCAGCTGGATGTGGTAAATGTCAAACGACTTCCAGTTTAAAACAGGGTTTCCCTCGGAGAGAAAAAGGAAATAGAAACCAACAAATCAACGAAATCAAAGTGGAGGGAAAACAGTCAAGGGACTGAGAATTCACCAGAGTGCTCTGTAAAACCCTCCCCACAGTTAACTGCCAGTAGGGTCAAGACCCTACAGCTCATTTCTAGTCCTCCAGCCACTGGATCCAGCTATATTTGTCTTCTAAGCTCTGATGCGTGTCTAAGTTTCACCTCTCAGTGTCAATATTCATCACATTTGAGCAAGTGCCCCATTAACCTTCTATTGGTTAACTTCTCAAGTGTGGAACATATTTTCAGGCTTCTAATTACCATATTTTCTGCAGCCACTCTGATCTATCACCATGCTTCCTGACCTGAAGACACCAGGCTTGAGGAGCTGGTAACAGTTACATGGAACAGGCTTCCCAGGGAGACATTTGAATCACACCATCCCTGGAGGCAAGAGATGCAAAGCTGTGGTGCTGAGGGACATGATTTAGCACCAGACTTAAGAGAGTTAGGTAATGGTTGGACTTAATGTCCTTAAAGGTCTTTTCCAATGAAGATGATTCTGTGATTCTATGATATTAAGGGTGGATTCAGTCACACCTTTACCAATCAGAGATGTAAAGTCGTCACCACATTTCCTACTCAATCTTTTCCTGAATCGTGACAGAGCATTAATTCTTTTTGGCCAGTGACCTTGTGAGCTCAGAAAGAACAATGAATAGGAGTATCTGCCTAAGCTTGCACTTTGTGTTCAAGGCTGCTGTGTACAGAGCTCATCCACTTCTTATGGAAGTGGTTTTTATTTGATGCAAGTCACGAATTATGATCGGTTTCAGAAGTGATGTGCCCTCACTTGGCAATGTCTAATTGTATCCAGCAGCTTTGCATAAGACCCTGGCGTTAGACACTGGCACAGATTGCCCAAGGAGGTTGTGGCTGCTCCCTCCCTGGAGGTGTTCAAGGTCAGGTTGGATGAGGCCTTGAGTGACCTGTGCTAGTGGGAGGTGTCCCTGACTATGGCAGGGGGTTGGAACTGGATGATCCTTGAGGTCCCTTCCAACCTTACCATTTTGTGATCTTCTCCCCCCACCCCCCAGCAGTTAATGTGACCCTTTAAATGCTCAATAATTCCACAGTTATTTTCTTCTCTTGTCTTGCATTTTTGTTACCTTAAGTCAAAGCTGTTACAGCAGCAGATTACCATTAGCACCTTCTTCACACATTCCCTGGTATTAACTCCCCACGTCAAGCCTCTTACAGAAAACACTTGACAAGAAGAAAATATTTTGAATTCATAAAACAGAAAAAAAAGGAAGCAGAAAAATGAAGTAAATTTGATTTTGATGCCTCATTTAATTCTATAAGAAATGGAGAGATGCAGGTTCCTGGGATTAACACCTGCCTAGAAAACAAATAAACTGGTCAGTAGAAGATACCAGAGAGGGAAGCATATATGAAATTCACTCATCTCTTAGATACCCAATTCAGTTGCCTATACATGCACCCTAGAATCTTGGAAATATTAAAGGTTGAAAAAGACCTCTAAGATCATCAAGTGCAAATATCAACCCAGCAGTACCACTAGATACTTGAGAGAAGAGACCAACAACCACCTCACTACAACCTGCTTTCAAGTTTCCCCTCAGACTACTCTTCTCCAATCCCTATACATACACCTTAGATCCTTCTATATGAATAAATGTGACAATAAATCCTTACTCTTGGCCTCCTCATTTGTGTATTTGTTCTGAAATACCACCTCGTGGTTCTTTTTGATGAGACCACAAGAGGGTTGCTCGTTTTCCATGTGCTGGGCAAAGTGCTCGGCCAGGATGAGCCTTAGTCCCTAAACCATGAGAGATTAACACTCACATTTCCTGCTTCCCAAAGGAGCTGAGGAAAGGCTGAGACCTGGGGCTGTTTATCTCTCAGAAGTGCAGACAGAGGGAACCTCCTCAATGCTCAGAAAGAGCTAAAAGGTGGGAGGCAAGAGAATGGGGTCAGACTCCTTTCAGTGGCGCCCAGTGACAGCACAAGGTGTCACAACAGGTGAAAACTGGAACAAAGTAGGTTTCCTGTGAACATGAGGAGAAACTTCTTTGTTGTGATGGTGCTGGAGCCCTGAAGCAGGCTGTCCAGAGAGAGAGTGGAGTCTCCTTCTCTGGAGAAATTCCAAACACACCTGGACATTGTGGTCATGAGCAGCCTGTTCTAGGTGACCTTGCTTCAGCAGGGGCATTGGATTAGTTGATCTCTAAAGGGAGATCCATTCTGGGATTCTATTATTTCCCTGCATGACTCATGCTTTTAGTAAATAACCTTCTCATGTAATTTACATATACAGCCCCATACACAAAAGCCTTTACTCAAGCCACAGCCTCCTTGGCTGGATACTCCAGTCTCTGTGCCACAATGTCACTATTTCTCATTTCATTTTTGTGTCCGTGCCTTTGGGCTGCAGGTTTAATAAGCAAGCTGAAGCCAGCCCAGGATATGTAAAGCTAATGCTAAAGAGATCTGAAAAAGGGAACCATTCCTTTGAATCTGTTCCTACTGCCTGGGCAAGAGATGCTCCTTTTAAAGGCCCCTTCATAGAATGCTAAGGTTGGAAGGGACCTCAAGGATTATCTAGTTCCAACTCCCTGCCATAGGCAGGGACACCTCCCACTAGCACAGGTCACTCAAGGCCTCCTCCAACCTGGCCTTGAACATCTCCAGGAAGGTTGTGGAGCACAGAATCACCCAACACAATTTTTGATCACATTTGGTGATTCTGTGCTCCACAACCTCCCTGGGCAACCTGTGCCAGTGTCTCACCACCCTCACTGCAAACAACATCCAGTTTCAATCTCCCCTCTGCCACTTCAAACCCATTGCCCCTTGTCCTGTCATTACAAGACCTTGTCAATAGTCCCTCCCCAGCCTTCCTGTAGTCCCCCTTCAGATACTGGAAGGCTACTCTAAGGTCTCCTGGAAGCCTTCTCTTCTCCAGGCTGCAGAGCCCCAACTCTCTCAGCCTGTCCTCAGAGGAGAGCTTCTGCAGCCCTCTGAGCATCTCCATGGCCTCCTCTGGACCTGCTCCAACACTTCCATGTCCTTCCAACCCGAACCAATTCTATGATTCTCTGCTCTCTTCAGTCATGAGTTTGGAAACCACTACCAAGGCTGTTGTAGAAAAGGTATGAGCACAGTTTGGATTCAGTGCCAGATACAACTCAAGCCTGGCCCTAAACCAGGCTTCCCACAGTTACAGGGTATCCAAGATGGGAGTTCTGTGTGGTCAGAAATAGGAAGTTACAAGCATTTGGCAATGCTGGGTTAAGAGCTGGACTTGGTAACCTTAAACCTCCCATCCAACCAACATGATTCTGTGATTCTATAAATTAGAAAGGTTCCCCTAGCCAGCTTGGTTATCTTGGTTTGCCTTCTAAGAGGAGGAACAGACACACTTTACCTGTTTTTAAAGTGGCATGAGCTGATTTCCTAACGTTTCTGACAACCTGGGCTTATGAGAGTGACAAAAATGAAATTCAAAAGTCCTTTCCTAAGAGGGTGGTGGAACACTGGAACAGGTTGCCCAGGGAAGCTGGTGGAGGCTCCATCCTTGAAGACATTCAAAGTCAAGCTTGATGAGGCTCTGAATAACCTGCTTTAGGTGGAGATGTCCCTGCTGACTGCAGGGGAGTTGGGTTAGATGACTTTTAAAGGTCCCTTCAGCCTAGTGCTTTCTATGCTTCTATTAAAGAAATGTCCTTAGACTATCACCTCAGGTGAACTTTGAGCACAGAAGAAGCTTTCTGAGAACAAATGTAGCTTCTCAAGGAGCTTTTTGTGTTAGGCAGAAGCCTTTTCATTCTCACATTAATTTAGATGTCTGTGCTTTTCCCTTTTGTTGTCCTGTTGGTACCCAAGTGATTTTTATTCAGAGTCAGTCCAGATTCTCCAGGCAGTGTAACAAAGACAATCTCTTTGTCCCTTGGAGCACTGAATTAAGCTACCACAGCATGACAAACTAATGTTCATCTCTAGCAGAACACCATCCTTAAGCACCTGCATTATTTTATCTCTGTACAATAACATCCTGAGCTGAATTATGTGGGGCTCAGTGTACAATATTTAAGTGAGCCAAAGGATGCACTTTGACAATTACTGATGTTAGCCTCCATATGACCCAGCTGTTACATGACACAGGATTAGTGTCCTCATAATTCCCATTTAAGAGGTTAAAATGGATTGGATGGAACAGGTGCTGCATTTTTTGTGCTGATTTTTTTTTTT
>VWZE01005593.1:0-11007 GCA_013396675.1 Eubucco bourcierii | reverse complement strand
TTTTTGTTCTGCTCTCATTTTATCTTATCCAAGCAGTACTATCAAAGGCTGCCTAAAAAGAGATGCAAATGTGAAGAGAGAACTCAACTTGCCTGATTTATGGACAAGGCTAGGGTGGTCTGTCATTTTCATACTAATAAAATAATCAAGCTTCATTGCAGATTATTTTTGCTGCTGGACCAAAAATCTTAGAAGTGGAAAACCCTTACTGCTTGATTAAAATTACAAAGAAATAATGAGGATTAACCTTCTGCTCTCAGCAGGTGAGCTGCTGCTATCTGACTTTTCCATAATGAATTTTAGCTCATCAGTATTAAATTTGTACTGATTTGTATGAACTCCATTAATGCCTGCTTTCAATTCCCAGTCTCCACAATGAATTGCCACTCTCTCACATCTCTCCTTAGGCAAGATGAATTTTTATCTGGGAATGTTACTCAAGCAACAAATCTCTTTGCCAATTCCTCAAGGATATACCAATAATCTGAACTGACTTTGGCTTTAAGAAAACTCTGGTGACAATGAGATTGAGGCCAGGCAGCAACTGAGTCCTGGACTGCAGCAAGAGTAGTGTGGGCAGCAGGGCAAGGGAGGGGATTCTGCCCCTTTATTCTGCTCTCATCAGACCCCACCTGGAGTCCTGGGTGCAGTTCTGGAGCCCCCAGCACAGGAAGGACATGGAAGTGTTGGAGCAGGTCCAGAGGAGGCCACCAAGATGCTCAGAGAGCTGCAGCAGCTCTGCTGCGAGGACAGACTGAGAGAGTTTGGGTTCTGCAGCCTGCAGAAGAGAAGGCTTCCAGGAGAGCTTAGAGTAGCCTTCCAGGACCTGAAGGGGGCTCCAGGAAGGCTGGGGAGGGATTATTGACAAGGTCTTGCAATGACAGGACAAGGAGTAATGGGTCTGAACTGGCAGAGGGGAGATTTAGACTGGATGTTAGGAGGAAGTTCTTTACGGTGAGGGTGGTGAGACACTGGCACAGGTTGCCCAGGGAGGTTGTGGAGCACAGAATCACCAAATGTGATCAAAGATTGTGTTGGGTGATTCTGTGCTCCACCACCTCCCTGGAGATGTTCAAGGTCAGGTTGGAGGAGGCCTTGAGTGAGCTGTGCTAGTGGGAGGTGTCCCTGCCTATGGCAGGGGGTTGGAACTGGATGATCCTTGAGGTCCCTTCCAACCTTGCCATTCTAGGGTTCTAAGAAACCAAAAGACATGATTTTATTTTTCATCTAGTTTCCTTTTTGATACAAAATAAATCAATGAAGTGCCAGTCTTAAGCTCTGCTGGGAGTTAAATAAATATCTATTTCTCTTAATCATCATTATCAATGTCTGTTAATCTCATTTATCATTAATTTATTTTAATGGTTCATTTGTCTCCCCCTGGGCAATACCCCAAAGCTCTTCAGCACTCAAAGCTAAAGATCAAGGTTGTCCTTATAGTCAGAAAAAGGAATAAACTATCATTTTCCTGCTGTGAGCAGAAAAAGCAGAAACTGCAGCATTTCTGAAGTTCTGAGAGGGCTAAAAAAAAATTAAAGGTGGGTTAAAGGCTCTACCTGTGTAGCTCTCACTCTATTCTGAACTAGTAAGGGCACATCTGGAGTAATGAGGGCTGTTTTGAGGGTTTCTAGTTCAAGACAGACAAGGAACTACTGGAGAGAGTTCAGTGGAGGTTACAAAGGTGATGATGAGTTTGGAAAAGCCCAGAGGATGAGGTCATGGTTTCTTCAGTGGTGCCCACAACAAGGGGCAATGGGCACCAACTGGAACCCAGGAGGTTCCATCTGAACACGAGGGAAAAATTCTTTGCTGTGAGGGTGCTGGATGCCTGGAGCAGGCTGCCCAGAGAGAGGGTTTGGAGTCTTCTTCTCTGAGGAGATTCCAAACCCACCTGGACACTGCAATCCCAGGCAGCCTGCTCTGGTTGACTCTGATTTAGCAGAGATTGGGACTAGATCTCCAGAAGCCCTTTCCAACTGCCACCATGCTGGGATCCTGTGATTTTATAAATCATTTGATGAAGAAAATACCTTACATCTTGACTGCAAATGACTTTTTATTTTCCCCACAGCTCTACTGCTTCATTTTCTCTCTTTGCATCCATATTTCTTTTTTCATTCTGGGTGAAGTTTTCTTTCTATTTGTTTTGCTTGCTTGCTTTTTAAATGATCCTGCAGCACATTTCCCAACATTTATGCAGTGTCCTTGGAGAGAAGTACATTTGAAATTATGGGAACGTGCTGCTTCTAGAAGAATAAAGGCTGGGAAGTAAGCTACTTCTAATTAGCATATAATTCATTAAGAAATGGAAGCAAGGGTGACACAGCCTCAAACAGCTAGTTAAGAAGTTAGTAGCTCAGGGTTAATGATGGAATTGTCCTGTGCTTGTGGAACTTCCTCCTAACATCCAGTCTAAATCTCCCCTCTGCCAGTTCAAACCCATTGCCCCTTGTCCTGTCATTGCAAGACCTTGTCAATAGTCCCTCAACAGCCTTCCTGTAGCCCCTTCAGATACTGGAAGGCTACTATCAGGTCTCCTGGAAGCCTTCTCTTCTCCAGGCTGCAGAGCCCCAACTCTCTCAGCCTGTCCTCACAGCAGAGCTGCTGCAGCCCTCTCAGCATCTTTGTGGCCTCCTCTGGACCTGCTCCAACAGTTTCATGTCCTTCCTGTGCTGGGGGCTCCAGAGCTGTACACAGGACTCCAGGTGGGGTCTGAGGAGAGCAGAACAAAAGGGCAAAATCCCCTCCCTTGCCCTGTTGGTCATGCTTCTCTTGATGTAGCCCCTGAGTTTATTAACCCCAACCATCAATCCACCACCACCATCCCCACTTAACCAAGTCCCAAAGTGTTGTTTTTTGTCCACCACCAGGGATGGTGACTCCACCACCTCCATGGGCAGCCTCTCCCAGTGCCTGACCATTCATTCTGTAAAGAGTTTTTTTTTCCCCTCTAATATTTCCATCAGGTATGCAACACAATTTTGGCAGAACAGAAGGCTTTGCGCATAGTTTACTCTGCAGGGATTCAGATGTGTATTTGCAAAATAAACTCTTCATAGCTGGATAAACACTGCACACTCAGATTCTCAGCATCACAGATGGCTCTTGTCTACTATTTCCATACTTTTGCTACACCAGTAAGCTACAGCACACTAAAGCTTGGTGTTTGCATTAGTGCCCATAGAGCAGGAGAAAAACGTCTGTCAAGAAAAACTATCTGCTGTGTTTCAAGAGGTTTGGGGGTTGCCCTGCTGCAAAGCAGCTCGGTGGAGAAAGACCTCAGAGTGCAAGTGGGCAGCAATGTGCCCCTGTGGCCAAGGGAGCCAACAGCATCCGGGGCTGCATCAGGGAAAGTGTGGCCAGCAGGGCTAGGGAGGTTCTTCTCCCCTTCTACTCTGCCCTAGTGAGACCACACCTGTGTCCAGGTTTGTGCTCCTCAGTTCAAGTGGGACAGGGACCTGCTGGAAAGAGTCCAGTGGAGATGCTCAAGTCCCTCAGTCATCCTCGTGGCTCTCCCCTACTAAGAGAGACTGAGAAATCTGAGACTGTTTAGTCTGGGGAAGACTGAGAGGAGATTTGATCAATGTATACAAATACCTGAGGGGTGGGTGTCAAGTGCCTGGGGCCATCTCTCTTTTTCTGATGGTATTCAGCAGTAAGTCAAGGAGCAACAGCTACAAACTGGAACACAGAAGGTTTCAGCTCAATATGAGGAGAAACTTCTTTCCAGTGAAGGTGACAGAGCACTGGGACAGGCTGCCCAGAGAAGCTGTTGGAGTCTCCTTCTCTGGAGACTTTCCAAACCCACCTGGATGCATTCCTACCCTAGGAACTCCTGCTTGACAGGGAGCTTGGACTCCATCTCTGGAGGTCCCTTCCAACCTCTAAAGTCCTGTGATTCTGTATTTTTCTCTTTGAGATGTTGATTTCTTGGAAAGGTGAGTGAAAGAAACCAAGAGGCTGTTAGTCAGTGTTTGTGGGCAGATGAGCAACATCATGAACTCCAGGTGAGCTGGCAGTGGGGACTGCTGTTTCACACAGGNCCCAGCCTTCCTGTAGGCCCCCTTCAGATCCTGGAAGGCTACTATCAGGTCCCCCTGAAGCCTTCTCTTCTGCAGGCTGAAGAGCCCCAACTCTCTCAGCCTGTCCTCATAGCAGAGCTGCTGCAGCCCTCTGAGCATCTTTGTGTTCTTCCTCTTCCCCTGCCTAAGTGAACTACAAAAGGCTGAGAGTTGGGACTGTTCAATCCCAAGAAGAGAAAGTTCTGGGGAGCCCTTCCTGTGGCTTTTCAGTACTTAAAGGGATCGGTCAGAAAGTTGGGGACAGACTTTTTAGCAAGGCCTGTTGTGACAGGACAAGGGGTGATGGTTTGAACATAAAAGAGGGATATTCAGACTAGAGAGAAGCAGAAATCATTTACACTGAGGGTGGTGAGACCCTGGCCAAGTTTCCCAGAGAATCATAGAATGGTAAGGTTGGAAAAGACCTCAAGGATCATCTAGTTTCAAGCCCCTGCCATAGGCAGGGACACCTCCCACTAGTACAGGTCCAATCCATTCCAAACCCCCCTGGGCAGCCTGTTCCAGGGCTCTGTGAACCTCACAGGGAAAAAAATTCCTCCTCATGTTTCCATGAAACTTCCTACACCTCAGCTTCCACCCATTGCCCCTTGTCCTGTCATTGGGCATCACCCAGCAGAGCCTGGCTCCAGCCTCCTGGCACTCACCCTGCACATCTTTATAACCATTGCTGAGGTCACCTCTCAGTCTCCTCCTCTCCAAGCAGCACAGCCCCAGCTCCCTCAGGCTCTCCTCATAAGAGAGGTGTTCCATTCCCTTCAGCATCTTTGTAGCTCTGTGCTGGACTCTTTCCAGCAGTTCTATGTCCTTCTTGAACTGGGGGGCCAGAACTGGACACAATACTCCAGATGTAGTGAGAGAGAAGCTCTCCCCCTCAAATTCCTTTTCTCCAGGTTAAACAACCTCAGTTCCTTAAGAAGCCCCTCAGAGAAGTGTGCATTGGATTACTGGGACCCAGTTAATACGATGAGGATGTTGTGCATGAGTTGTGACCATAAAGCATTGTACATGTGGATGAGTAGTTCTAACCATACATAACTGACTGCCCCCGTGGTAGCTGCTGCATTAATGTTGATACCTGAAGAAACCCTACAAGAAAGTTGGAGAAGGACTCTATATAAGGGCTTGTAGTGATAGGATGAGGGGGGACAGCTTTAAGCAGGAAGAGGTGAGATTTAGATTGGATATTAGGAGGAAATTCTTTCCAGTGAGGGTGGTGAGACACCGGCACAGGTTGTCCAGGGAGGTTGTGGTTGATCCCTGCCTGAAGGTGTTCAAGGCCAGGCTGGACCAGACCAATGGCAGAATAGCTGAAGTTAGAAGATTTTTAAGGTCCTTTCCAACCCCAAACATTCTATGATTAAGGAGGCCTACAAGAAAGTTGGGGAAGGGCTTTTTAGGATGTCAGGGAGTGATAGGACTGGGGGGAATGGAACAAAGCCAGAAATGGTTAGATTCAGAGTGGGTGTTAGGAAGAAGTTCTTCACCATGAGAGTGGTGAGACCCTGGAATGGGTTGCCCAGGGAGGTGGTCAAAGCCCCATCACTGGAGATGTTTAAGGTCAGGCTGGATGAGGCTCTAGAGGCAGGGGGTTGGAACTAGATGATCCTTGTGGTCCCTTCCAGCCCTGACTGATTCTATGAGTCTATGATCATTGTGTTTAATCAAACAGAGACCTCTGCTTGCTCTGCAACTCCAGATACAAAGATGATACCATGTGGGGCATGGGAAGAGGACAAAAAGAAGGTACTACTTTTCTACTATTTCTGTCTGGAATAATATGTAAATTATGCATAATAAAGCAGCAAAGAAGATTCAGAGAAAAGTGATAAAAATAACCAAGTGAGGAGGGGAAAAAAAGGCTTCAGCAAAGGGTTTGAAAAGACAGAAACAGCTTCCAGAATATTTTTAAACCACATAAGTCTTTGTTTCCTAATGGAGGAGGAATAAGATAGTCAAAATTTAGGAAAAAAAAAAAAAAAAAAAAAAAAGAGAGATAGAAAATAGTTCATCACCCAGCATGGCTGCAGAGAAACTGAGCAACTTGCTGCACACAAAGTCATTTTGTCCCAGAAATAAAAGAAGTGTAAAAAGCAACTGAGAATCTCCTGTGGTACAGAGAGCTGCTGGAAAGCCCTTTGAGAAGGAGGTCAGACTACTGGGTCATGACCTAATCCTTTCTAATCATCCTCAACTCAGACAAGGTTGGAACTAGGTTTAGGCTGTATGGGCTAAGCAATTCCATATCTGTCTGTAGCAGGGCTTGTGTCTCATAGAATCATTAAGGTTGGAAAAGGTCTGAGATCATCAAGTCCAACCATCGACCCAACACCACCATGACCACTAAACCATATCCTGAAGAGTCATTTTAACACCTCCAGGTGTAGAGCACAAGCCTTCTGAGGATCATCTGAGGGAACTGGTGCTGTTAGCCATGAGAAAAGGAGACTCAGTGGAGACCTTGCTCTCTAGAACTCCTTGAAAGGAGGTTGGAACCAGCTGGGAGTTGGTCACTTCTTCCGAGGAACACATGACGTGGCGAGAAGAAACAGCCTCAGGTTGCACCAGGGCAGGTTTATGTTGGACACCAAAAAACAATTTCCCCTCCAAAAGGGCCATGAGGCCCTGAAACAGGCTGACCAGGGCAGGGGTGGAGTGCCCACCTCTGAAAGGATTCAAAGCCATGTAGATGTGGTACTGAGGGACATGGTTTAGTGGTGGTCTGGCAGTGCTGATGCCATTGTTGATGTTAAAAGTTTCTCCCAACAACAATGGTGATACAGTTCTGTGTCTCACAGAACCACAGAATATCAGGGGCTGGAAGGGACCTCAAATACTCATCCAGTCCAACCCCCCTGACAGAGCAGCATCACCTACACCAGATCACACAGGGACACATCCAGGTGGGTTTGGAATAGCTCCAGAGAGGGAGACTCCACAACCTCCCTGGGCAACCCGTTCCAGTGTCTCACCACCCACAATGCAAACAACTTCCTCCTAACATCCAGTTTCAATCTCCCCTCTGCCAGTTCAAACCCATTGCCCCTTGTCCTGTCATTGCAAGACATTGTCAATAGTCCCTCCCCAGCCTTCCTGGAACCCCCTTCAGGTACTGGAAGGCTACTCTAAGCTCTCCTGGAAGCCTTCTCTTCTCCAGGCTGCAGAGCCCCAACTCTCTCAGTCTGTCCTCAGAGGAGAGCTTCTGCAGCCCTCTGAGCATCTTGGTGGCCTCCTCTGGACCCCCTCCAACACTTCCATGTCCTTCCTGTGCTGGGGGCTCCAGAACTGCACCCAGGACTCCAGGTGGGGTCTGAGGAGAGCAGAGTAAAGTGGCAGAATCCCCTCCCTTGCCCTACTGCCCACACTGCTCTTGCTGCAGCTCAGCACTCAGTTGCTGTCTGGGCTGCACTCACACTGCAGCCTCATGTTGAGTTTTTCATCACCCCAGACTAGACCACATCCAGAGGTCACTTCCAAGCCCAATGATGCTGTGACTCTGTAAGGTATCTCTGATTCTAGGAGGAAGGTGCTAGGGTGTGTGCTGGCACTCCTGCCTTACACACACATCTGATCATACCAAAGGATGTGTTGGCTGCCTACATTCACATCTATGTTCTCAGATGGCACTCAGCCTGTTCACACACCGCTTGAGAGCTCTGGTAGAGGAAGGGCTGCCAAGGTATTTTAAGTTTAGATGAGTAGCTTGCATATAGAATGTTATTGATGCCATGTCATTCACAGAGAGTCCTGGGGATGTGCCAAGAAATCATAACAGCAGTTGGCATTACATTTTGTGGGAAGAATAGCCTACTTTAGAGAGGCAGCAAAAGGAGAGAGATACCATAGTGCACAGCAGAAATTACATGAGAAGCCCCTTTTTCCATCACTGGATTCAGTCCTGTGACTGAGCACCCTCAGACGTGCCCAAATTTCCATCAAAATGTAAATATTTGCACTGGAATCCTAATTCACTCTCTCCCAGCACCAGTGTTGTCTTCAAGGAGCACCTAGGGTCTCAGCAACAGTAAGGTGTTGGGGTCTCCACCAGCATCACAGACAAAGCCAGCTACCCTGGGGTGCTGATCCCCTGCCTGTTGGGATAGTTCTAGGGGTGTTGGTGGGTGAAAAGCTGCACATGAACCAGCAAGTGCAGAAGGACATTCACAATGCAGAAGGCAGCTGTGTCCTGGGCTACATCTCCAGCAGTGTGGAGGGAGGGGATTCTGCCCCTCTGCTCCACCCTACTGAGACCCCACCTGCAGTTCCAGGTCCATCTCTAGAGTTCTCAGTATAGGACCTGTTGGAACAGGGCCAGAGCCCACCACAAAAACTGATGTGAGGCCTGGAACTCCTCCACTGTGAGGACAGGCTGAGAGAGTTGAGATAGTTCAGCCCAGAGAAGACAACACTCCAGGAAGACTTTAAGGCCTTCCTGCACCTAAAGGGACTGATCAGAAAGTTCGGGATAGACATTTTAGCAGGGCCTGTTGTGACAGGACCAAGAGTGATGGTTTTAAACTAAAAGAGGGAGATTCAAGTTTGAGAGAAGGAAGAAGCTGTTTACACTGAGGGCAGTGAAACAATACCCAGGTTGCCCAGAGAGCTGGCAGATGCCCTATCCCTGTAAACATTTCAGGACAGGGCTCTGTGCAACCTACTCTAGTTGCAGATGTCTCCTCAGTGCAGGCAGCATTGACTAGATGACCTTGAAAGGTCCCTTCTGACACAAACCATACCAGGAGTCTATGAGATGTATGGCAAATCACTTATCCTGCCACAATGGCCTTTGGGGCAGTGACCCAAGTGCCTAAATTCAGGCATCTGCTGTCACTTCCGATGTTTGAGCCTTCATCTGTTGATGCAGAAATGCACAGGTCACACACAGGTTTGGTCGCTGCTGCATGACTGGAAGACTAGTTCTGGATACTTCCATGAGATACCACACAGTTCCCTCCCTGCATGATCTGGAGGTCACTTAAGCCTCAATAATTGCCAGTCCTACATGAAGGTCTTTATTTAACAAGACTTACAGAAACCTCTAAGAGTCTAAGTTCATGGCACTGCTGGAAAAGGCTTCAACACTGTTAAAAACCTCTTTGGGTACCATAAATATCCCTCATAGATGGATCTTGCCTCATGTGTGTAGGTATTCATGAGATGCAAGGAAGCAGTCAGCAGTATGGACAGCTTGCCTCAGGCAGCAGTGGAGTCCCCATCCCTGGAAGGGTTCCAAAACACTGTAGATGTGGTGTTGAGGGACATAGTTTAGAGGTGATCTGGCAGCTCTGGGTTAATGTTTGGACTCAATGATCTTAGAATTGAATCACAGAATGGTGTAGGTTAGAAGTGACCTCAAAACTCATCCAGTTCCAACCCCCTGCCACAGGCAGGGACACCTCCCACTAGCACAGGGCACTCAAGGTCTCCTCCAACCTGACCTTGAACTCCTCCAGGGAGGGAGCAGCCACAACCTACCTGAGAAACCTGTGCCAGTGTCTCACCACCCTCACCGGAAAGAATTTCCTCCTAACATCCAGTTTCCATCTCCTCTCTGCTGGTTCAAACCCACTGCCCCTTGTCCTGTCATTACAAGACCTTGTCAATACTCTAAGCTCTCCTGGAAGCCTTCTCTTCTGCAGGCTGCAGAGCCCCAACTCTCTCAGCCTGTCCTCACAGGAGAGTTGCTGCAGCCCTCTGAGCATCTTGGTGGCCTCCTCTGGACTCACTTCAACAGTTCTATGTGCTTCTTGTGTTGGGGGCTCCAGAACCTCTTCCACCCAAAATTATTCTCTGAGTTAAGATAGCTTCTTTACAAGGCTTAAGGCAGTCTTGCACAGCAGCCTGGACTAGTGGGCACTGGTATGTCTCCAGAGCACACCACAACACAACATTGGCCCTGCCTATGGCAGGGGGTTAGAACTAGATGATCTTTGAGGTTCCTTCCAACCTCACCATTCTGCGATTCTAGGAGCATTTTTGTCAGGGTGTTGGTCACTAGGGAGTTTTTCCTCTCATGTAAAGTTGCTGCAGGACACCTTAGGAAACAGAGTAACAGAAGGGAACCTTTTCAAAGCAGCATTTTTAAAGGCTTTGCTCCCACTGCATCTCAGCTGGGCCAGTTGCTGTTGCTTCTGCATTTGTAATTGTAAGGAACATTTTTTCATCCAACACATGGAGGGGAGAGCGTTTCCCAGTCTCATGTCCCTTAATCTCTGCCTTTGCAAGAAGTAGCTGTGGGATTACTTTCCAATGTTTTGTAATATTTAAAGCAGCTTCTATTGAAAAATGTGGTGGTTTGCCTCCTTCCTATAAAGAGCAGCATGGTTTGCCTTTATGACTTCTATCCTGGTTGCCCTAGATTCCAGAGAAGGAAGTGAAAGGAATGATTCATCTTCTCCCCCTTTAATTTAGGTAAGGTGATATTTGGCCTTAATTATTCTCTTAAACATGAAAAAAAAAGTATTGGAGTTTGATAAATTTTCCTCTTCTGATAGGTTGAAGCTGTAAAACAAAGCCTTGTATGACCTTTCCTTATGCCATGTCTCCCCATATAAAATTACTCTGCCCCTTTGCTCTGCTCTCCTCAGACCCCATCTGGAGTCCTGTGTGCAGTTCTGGAGTACTCAGCACAGGAAGGACATGGAAGTGGTGGAGCAGATCCAGAGGAGGCCACGAAGATGCTCAGAGGGCTGCAGCAGCTCTGAGGTGAGGACAGGCTACAAGAGTTGGGAGTCTGCAGCCTGCAGAAGAGAAGGCTTCCAGGAGACCTTAGAGTAGCCTTCCAGTATCTGAAGGGGGCTACAGGAAGGCTGGGGAGGGACTATTGACAGGACAAGGGACAATGGGTTTGAACTGGCAGAGGGGAGATTGAAACCAGATACCAGGAAAAATCTCTTTGCAGTGAAGGTGGTGAGACACTGGCACAGGT
>VWZE01005588.1:21617-35626 GCA_013396675.1 Eubucco bourcierii | reverse complement strand
TTCCAACCCTGACTGATTCTATGATTCTATGATTATTCTCAGATCCTAAGCAAGGACAGGCACATTCACACTCAGGATCGTTTCCATACAGGAGGTTGTTAATTGTGGGTTAAATTTACACCCACACTGGAACTGGAAGTATGAATCCAGGCTAACAATTCTAAGTACTTAATTGCACAAAGCTGTTAGGCAGAGTTTTGAATAATCAGCTGTTCACTGAAATCATACTTCAAATGCAAAAAGGATTACACGAGATAACCTCTTCAAACATTTACGCTTACGTGGTTGGGTTTTTTTTCCATAAAAGCAAATGCCAACTAATAGTCATTCTTCTTTATATGTAAAGTCAACTCTCAACTCCCACTAGCATTCAATCCCTTGATCTCCCAAGAGTTATATGCATGTACTGCAGCTGAGAATTTTGCCCAGTGATGCAGAATCCCATTATATGATAATAATAGAGCTCTTTGTTCAGCACTGCATAGCACCGCTGCAGCGTTCCCCATGTACATTCAAGCCTATTTTATCACTGTAATGTACAGCTGATATGGGCTGATACTAGCTAGAGCAAGAGTATAAGATATTATTTTGCTGCAAATCAGGGCTGTAGCAAATCATTGTCTGAACAGTTTTCAGTAGAGAAAGAAGCAGAATGTCAGATGCATTTGCAACGAGTGCATTTCAAATGCTTTCACTGTGCTTTGGAGCTTTGCTCAGCCTCCACATTTCCCTCAGAAGCACAGTCGGCGTTTGGTGCACAAAATTATTACCTGGCTGGAGACAAGTCTTGCTCATCAGCATTCTGTACCATACTAAAGCAACTGAAGGAGAAAAGAGGAGGAGGGGGGAAAACAACCTTCCAAAACCAGATACACAAACAGGAGAAGTGATTAAAGGAGATCAGTCAGGTGGAAAATAAGGACACCACCAAGTTGTTTAGGAACAGAATTTCACATATTCTAGAAGCTGGTGTGTTCTAGTAGAGAATTTGTCCTTCTGTTACATTGTCTGTTTTCTTTGGAAGTGGTTTTCACAGCAATGGATAGCTTGATGGGACTGCAGAAAGAGTACAGGAGGTGGCAGAATTTAGCAGAAGGTCCACATAGAAATTCAGCATTCACACGAAAGAGGATAAGAATGAAGAGGTGAGGGAAGGAGCAGGTTGAACAGGTGTGATGGTTTGGGAGTTCCCTGCCCCCCACACTTTGAAAATCCCCCAGACTAGACTCAGCCAGCTGGAAGTTAAGGCCTGAAGCTCTATTTACAGCTCAGCACAATGGACAAGCAGAGATAGACACAACAGACAGGAATAGTTACAGACATAGACAAGTTCAAGGGAACACAGAAACACAATTCCCCTCCCAGAAATCAGAGACCCCAGGAGGGGCTCCCAACCACCCTTCCAACTTCTTTCCACCCCTCTGCCTTACCCTAGGGTCTGCCTTATGTGCAAGGTGAGCTTGGAGGATGGGCAAAGGTGGTTAGAAGCAGAGTGGTTAGTTGGGTTACACAGCAGAAAACCATTAGACACAGTAGCTCCCAGAGAGAGCAAGAGACTCTCTCTCTCATCTACGTTTGTGTCCTTGTTTTTATACATCTCAGCAAGCCTCTGAGTGAAGCAGACATCACCAGTGTTTGCTTTTCACAGCCTATAATTTTTTTTTTTCATAAAAATATTCCAAATACCCTCAAAGCAGCACAACAGGAGCACTGAAAAAAAAGGGATCTGGGACTATGTCTCTTGCCATATTTAAAATCACTTCATCATGTAAGTTGTGCTTTTTTAAAAATTCACTTTCCCAATCTCAGTTTGAGCTTTGTCCTTTGACCTGCTGGCAGCATCATTAGCAACCAGAAGCCTGCCTCTGCTTGGAAAAGAGGGTTAAAATAAATCCTTTTCTACATTTCTGTTGTTGTCAAACTTAGGGTTTGTATAGTAAAATTCAGCCCAAAAAATTACTAATTAGACATCCAACTTAAGTCTTCTGAGTCTTAGAGATTCCTACACATTGACATCAATTAAATAGGGAACATTGACTGTCTCATATGTCCACAGGTTGCAGAACACATCCGTTGTATTCTTTCCAGATTAAAATAAGCCACAGACACACTCTAGGAGCCCTTCTAATCTTGACCTGAAGGTCTGGGGTGATGAAAAGCTCAACATAAGGCTGCAGTGTGAGTGCAGCCCAGACAGCAACTGTGTGCTGGGCTGCAGCAAGAGCAGTGTGGGCAGGAGGCCGAGGGAGGGGATTGTGCCCCTTTGCTCTGCTCTCCTCAGACCCCACCTGCAGTCCTGTGTGCAGTTCTGGAGCCCCCAGCACAGGAAGGACATGGAAGTGTTGGAGTGGGTCCAGAGGAGGCCACCAAGATGCTGAGAGGGCTGCAGCAGCTCTGCTGTGAGGACAGGCTGAGAGAGTTGTGATTCTTCAGGGAGGGAGCAACCACGGCCTCCCTGGGCAANGCTGTAGAACCCCAACTCTCTCAGCCTGTCCTCACAGCAGAGCTGCTGCAGCCCTCTCAGCATCTTTGTGGTCTCCTCTGGACCCACTCCAACACTTCCATGTCCTTCCTGTGCTGGGGGCTCCAGAACTGCACACAGGACTGCAGGTGGGGTCTGAGGAGAGCAGAGCAAAGGGGTAGAATCTCCTCCCTTGCCCTGCTGCCCACACTGCTCTTGCTGCAGCCCAGCACACAGTTGCTGTCTGGGCTGCACTCACACTGCAGCCTCATCTGGAGCTTTTCATCACCCCAGACCCCTAGGTCCTTTTCCTCAGGGCTACTCTCAGCCATTCACCACACAGCCTGTATTTTGCTTGTGAATTACTGCTACATATCTGACAGATAACCTTCCTCTAGTTGCTTCACACACAAAATCTGACCATAACAGAGCAACAAACAGCATTATAAGGAGTAACATTTAAGTAGTCACTCAGGGTTGCGTCTCAGTGCTGGTTTCAGACACTGTGACTTTTGCCACAACCTCATTTTGATCAGAGAGAATGTAAACAGATATTTATTTATCTTCTCTTAAAACAGAGAAGGACGACATCTGGCACAAAACAGATTCAAAACTTATTAATTAATTCTAGCAACTTCTGGTTTTGTTTCAATATTTAATTCTATAGAGGGAGATGTATCTGACCCCACATAACGCTGATGAATGTGAGCTTTTGTACTTGACAGAGTTTGGTTTGGTGCTGTGCTGGTTTGAGGCTAATTGGAATATTTTAATAAAAAAAAATTGGATGATAGGCTGTGAAAAGTAAACACTGGTGATGTCTGCTTCACTCAGAGGCTTGCTGAGATGTATTAAAACAAGGACATGAATATAGATAACACAGAGTCTCTTGGTATCTCAGGGAGCTGCTGTGCCTTCTCCTTTCTGCTGTGTAACCCAACTAACCACTCTGCTTCTAACCACTCTTGCCCATCCTCCAAACTCACCTTGCACATAAGGCAGACCCTGGGGTAAGGCAGAAGGGTGGAAAGAAGGTAGAAGGGTGGTTGGGAGCCCCTCCTGGGGTCTCTGATTTCTGGGAGGGGGATTGTGTTTCTGTATTCCCTTGAACTTGTCTATGTCTGTAACTATTCCTGTCTGTTGTGTCTATCTCTGCTTGTCCATTGTGCTGAGCTGTAAATAGAGCTTCAGGCCTTAACTTCCAGCTGGCTGAGTCTAGTCTGGGGGATTTTACAAAGTGTGGGGGGGCAGGGAGCTCCCAAACCAGCACATTGCTTGTTATGTTTCTTAAGTGTCCTAGATTCCCTCTATCTCTCCCTCTGTGTAATGTTTTCATGGCTATGCAAAGAATCAATTATTATTAAAAATACTGGTTGGTAGTGAGCTTCTGAATAACAAAATTAATGAACTACATTCATTGTCAAAATACCATCTTGCACTCATGCTTAACCACTACAGTGAAGGACCTAGATTCTAGCTGATACAACAGCTGCATGTGAGGATCATTTGATCATCTACAGTAACCCTTTCCAGAGAGGAATAATTAACAGAGGAATTAAGTTCTTTCCAAGGAATCATTTTTAAAGCACTTTTCAACATTAAAAAAAAAACAAACAAACAAAAAATAAAACAAAACAAACAAAAACAAACAGAAAAAAAACATAAATAAAAGGTAAAAAGATATGTGTGGCATTGAGGTCATAGACCCTGAGATCACAGACCCTGAGATCACAGATCCTGAGATCACAGGTCCTGTGGCTTGGTGTGTGCAAAATCATCTTTATTGCCCCAAATAGCAGTTTATACCCATAACAGAGTGTGTAAGCAACAGGTAATCCCCAATGAAAGATGCCAGCATGAGAAAAGGGTCTGTGTGGGGGCACACAGGGCTGACAGGGGCTGGCCCAGCACAGCACATAGACTGGGAAACAATAGCTCGCTTTATAGTTATAATTGGCATAAACAGAGAGCATCCTCCCTTAATCTAAGAGATAGTTAACATTCCTTTGCACAAGGCTAAAGCCATAAAAAGGCCAGGTGTCTGAGCAGATGCTGGGGAGATGAGGGACAAGTCCTCCCTCAAAGCCTTTCTGCTGCCTTGGTCCACTGCTCACAAACTGCTCTTTGTCCTCCTTGTCAGTTGGGCTGGCTCTGTGCTGTCCCTGCACTGAAATTTCATCCATCTCAATTCCCACAGATACATGTTTACCAATTTACTCTTCGATTTACCCTGAAAAATGTTTAATCAAGAAACGTAGCAGAAGATCTCAAACGACCCTCAGAGTGCAACTGTTTGTTGGAATTTGAGGATGGTGTTTTCTCAATCATCTTCACCATCACTTTTCGTAGCACGGACCAGATTTTGGGGAAATCTTTTCAAGTATCTTCCTATTTAAAAGGGCCTGAGTGATAAAAACAGAATTCCTAGATTTAGAAGGAAAAAGAAAAAACCCACAGTTTTGTTGCTTTGTTTTCTTTTGTTTTGTTTTTCTGAAAACAGCCATTTATTCAGCAAACACCTATCAAGCTGTGTAATGACCACACAGAAATCTCTCATGGGTAATGAATACAGAATTCCTAGATTTAGAAGAAAAAAAAAATCACAGTTTGTTTGGTTTTNTAATGTTTTAGTTCTAGCATGATGTTTTTCTTTTTTTTTTTTTTTTCACTAAGAGGTCTCTCATGACAATGTTTTGAGGGGGAAGAAAAGGACCTGGGGGTGTGGGTTGAAGAAAAGCTCAACATAAGGCTGCAGTGTGAGTGCAGCCCAGACAGCAACTGTGTGCTGGGCTGCAGCAAGAGCAGTGTGGGCAGCAGGGCAAGGGAGGGGATTCTGCCCCTTTGCTCTGTTCTCCTCAGACCCCACCTGGAGTCCTGTGTGCAGTTCTGGAGCCCCCCAGCACAGGAAGGACATGGAAGTGTTGGAGAGGGTCCAGAGGAGGCCATCAAGATGCTGAGAGGGCTGCAGTAGTTCTACTGTGAGGACAGGCTGAGAGAGTTGGGGCTCTGCAGTGTGGGGAAGAGAAGGCTTCCAGGAGACCTTAGAGTAACCTTCCAGGATCTGAAGGGGGCTCCAGGAAGTCTGGGGAGGGATTATTGACAAGGTCTTGTAACGCCAGGGCAAGAGGCAATGGGTTTGAAGTGTCAGAGGGGAGATTGAAAGTGGATGTTAGGAGGAAGCTGTTTGCAGTGAGGGTGGTGAGACACTGGCACAGGTTGCCCAGGGAGGTTGTGGCTGCTCCCTCCCTGGAGGGGTTCAAGGCCAGGTTGGAGGAGGCCTTGAGTGACCTGTGCTAGTGGGAGGTGTCCCTGCCTATGGCAGGGGGTTGGAACTGGATGATCCTTGAGGTCCCTTCCAACCCAGACCGTTCTATGCTTCTATGATTCTATGATTCTATGATGTTACAGCTGGCAAAGCCATTAATCACTAGGAGGAGTCCTCAAAATACCTTACGTGCCTGAGTGCTTGTTCTGCCTTCACTCTGCCTACAGGTTAGCACAATTTCCCTGACCTTGGGGAGGAGGCATTGACAGTGGGCCAAGAAGCTTCATGTTTTAATGGGCTATGATGTCATGTGCAACAAAAAGCTTACCCTCAAAGAAAAGGCCATCAACAATAAACCACTGAAATCTTATGTAACTGAATATAGATTTCACTTGTAGTCAGCAATGCATATTAATATGGCAGTGAATCACTGCAGCCTGCTACTGTAAGCAGTACTCTTTGAACAGGAGGCACTCAGAATAAATCTTGACAGTATATGAGAAACGTTTCCATCTTGCTTTGCTTCAAATTGCTAATCAGCTGCTTTCTCTTGGTTACTGTTTCCTGGTGGTTTCAAGAAATAACTACATGTTCAAATACACAAGCATCGTTCAAACAGAAATAAACTCAATGTGCTTTTAAGGCTGTTTATGGCTGTGGGTGAATGACAAATTAGCTATGCTTCACAATAGGTGCATTGTAGGTTTTCTTTTCCCAGGATAGATTACCTGCTGGGAACTCAGCACACTGCACATATCCTAGCCTGCATGCAGGTGGGTTCCATTTCATCTCATTGAAGGTGGAGTTATGACCCAGCTGACATAACATTTTTATGGTGCTATCAACTCTCTTTGTTCTGCATGTTCTGTCACTGCTCCTCCAGGCAAGGAACTGTACACCTCAGCAGAAATACTGCAAGTGAAAGGTCCTGCACCTGGATAGGCACAATCCTAAGCACAACTTCAGGCTGGGTGGGGAATGGCTGAGAGCAGCCCTGAGGAAAAGGACCTAGGGGTGTGGGGTGATGAAAAGCTCCAGATGAGGCTGCAGTGTGAGTGCAGCCCAGACAGCAACTGTGTGCTGGGCTGCAGCAAGAGCAGTGTGGGCAGCAGGGCAAGGGAGGGGATTCTGCCCCTTTGCTCTGCTCTCCTCAGACCCCACCTGCAGTCCTGTGTGCAGTTCTGGAGCCCCCAGCACAGGAAGGACATGGAAGTGTTGGAGTGGGTCCAGAGGAGGCCACGAAGATGCTGAGAGGGCTGCAGCAGCTCTGCTGTGAGGACAGGCTGAGAGAGTTGGGGCTCTGCAGTGTGGAGAAGAGAAGGCTTCCAGGAGACCTGATAGTAGCCTTCCAGTATCTGAAGGGGGCTTACAGGAAGGCTGGGGAGGGACTATTGACAAGGTCTTGTAATGCCAGGACAAGGGGAATGGGTTTGAAGTGGCAGAGGGGAGATTGAAACTGGGTGTTAGGAGGAAGTTGTTTGCAGTGAGGGTGGTGAGACACTGGCACAGGTTGCCCGGGGAGGTTGTGGCTGCTCCCTGCCTGGATCCATCCCAAAATGACCCTTCAAATCCTGCAAATGTGTGGGCCCAATGAGAGAGTGCCCTCTGATAACATGAGATCACACAGCAACAACAATTTTGTAATCTTTGCAGGGATTTTCAGTGGACATGTTAAAAAAATTATGTGAAGCTTAGCTGGTTCGAGGATAGTTGGAATATTTGAATGAGAGAAATGAAATCCTTGGCTGTGAGAAGAAACTCACAGTGACCTGTATCACTCATTCTTCTGCTGAGAGATGCAAGTGGTCAAAATATAGATAAGGCACTCACTGCTCCCACACTGCTCACTTAGTTCTTTTCTGTCAGTCTGGTTACATCTTGGTTTGGTTCTTTTTGCATGAGATCTATGTAACCCAGTCCAACCCTTTCCTCCAACCTCCTTGTTGCCTTTTTGACATCTCACCTCAGGTCGGTGCAGATTTATCATGTGAGCTATATTCTAATTATTTTAAAACTCAAATACAAATATCAAATCATGTATTTAGAGAAACCATGTTGTTAGAGAATTGACTATAGCCTACAGTGATCTATACCCAACCTGGACTATCAGAAAACATTTTCATCTGAATGATCTTGCAGATTCAAGAGGAATGGATGAGCTTTTCATGTGATACATAGTCAGAGAATCCTAGAGCCATTTGAGTTGGAAGGGATCTTTAAAGGTCATCTAGTTTAACCTCCTGCCTTGAGAAGGGACATCTTCAGCTAGAGGGATGTGGCCTCAACTACCTTCCTCAGCAACCTGTTCCAGTGTTTTACCACCCTCACTGTAAAATAATTTCTTCCTTATGTCTAGTCTAAATCTGCCTTCTTTTAGTTTGAAAACATTAGCCCTTGTCCTGTTGCAACAGGCCCTGATAAAAAGTTTGTCCCCGTATTGTAGGTCTCCTTTAAGGACAGAAAACTGTTTAGGTCTTCCCAGAGTTTTCTTATATCCAGGCTAAATCACCCCAAGTCTCTCAGCCTTTTTTCACAGGAGAGTATTGCAGTCCTCTGATTATATTGTGTCCCTCTTATGGACTTGCTCTGACAGGTTGATATCCTTATTGTGCACTTCATGTGATGTCTCACCAGAGTTAAGAATCACCTCCCTCATCCTTCTGGTCATGTTTCTTCTGTTGACACCCAGGATATGGTTGAGCTGATGACACCCAAGTTGAGCTGCAAGCATAGATTGCTGGTTCATGCCCAGATTTTCTTCCACCAGTATGTCCAAGTCCATCTCTGCAGAGCTGCTTTCAGTCCCTGGGGAAACAAGGAGAGGGTTAGTAAAATTGCCACCCTGAACTTCTAGAGGGCAAACTTTGACCTGTTCAGGAGACTGATTGACAGAGTCCCTTGGGAGGCCACCCTGAAGGGTGTAGGAGTCCAGGAAGACTGAACATACTTCAAGAAAGAAGTCTCAAAGGCACAGGAGCAACTGTCCCTGTGTGTTGTCCCTGTCAACAGGGAAGGCATCCAGCCTGGCTGAATAGGGACTTTTGGCTGGACCTGAAGAACACAAAGAGAGTCTATGATCTTTGGAAGAGGGAACAGACCTCTCATGAGGACTATAAAGATGTACTGAAACTGTTCAGGGAGAAAAGAGAACCAAGGCACATCTAGAGCTCAAACTAGCTACAGGCACTAAGGATAGTAAAAAATGTTACTCTAAATTCATTAACACCAAAAGGAGGACTGAGGAAAAATCTCCATCCTTTATTGGATGCAGAGTGAAACAGTGACTAAGGATGAGAAGGCTGAGGTGCTCAGTGCCTACTTTGCCTCAGTCTTTAGCACTGGATCAACAGTGCCCTGGACACCTGACCTAGGGTAATCAGAATGAGGTCATCACAATAAATGAGGCAGTGGTCAGGGATCTGTTGTGCCACTTAGACACACACAAGTCTATGGGGCTGGATAGGCTGCACCCAAGGGTGCTGAAGGAGTTGGCAGATGTGTTTGCCAAGCTGCTCTCCATGGTTTACCTGAAGTCCTGGCTAATGGGGAGGTGCCAATGGACTGGAGGGTAGCAAATGTGACACCTGTCTGCAAGAAAGGAAGAAAGGAGGATCTGGGAAACTATAGACCTGTCAGTCTGACCTCAGTACCAGGCAAGGTCGTGCAGCAGGCATCTCAAGTGTTTCTAATCAACAAGCAGCTGAATAGCAGCCAGCAGTGTGCCCAGGGAGCCAAGAAGACCAATGGCATAGAATCATAGAATGGTAAGGTTGGAAGGGACCTCAAGGATCATCCAGTTCCAACCCCCTGCCATAGGCAGGGACACCTCACATTAGCACAGGTTACTCAAGGCCTCATCCAACCTGGCCTTGAACACCTCCAGGGAGGGAGCAGCCACAACCTCCCTGGGCAACCTGTGCCAGTGTCTCACCACCCTCACTGTAAAGAACTTCCTCCTGACATCCAGTCTAAATCTCCCCTCTGCCAGTTTAAACCCATTGCCCCTTGTCCTGTCATTGCAAGACCTTGCTTGGATTAGAAATGCTTGGATTAGAAATGCTGTGTCTAGCAGGAGTAGGGAGGTGATTGTGCCCTTGGACTCTGCTCTGGTCAGACCACACCTCGAGTATTGTGTCAGTTTTGGGTGCCTCATTACAAAAGGAATGTGGAGGTGCTGGAGTGAGTGCAGAGGAGGGAAAAAAAGCTGGGGAAGGGTCTGGAGAATAAATCTTATGAGAAGTGACTGAGGGAGCTGGGAATGGTTAGTTTGAAAAAGAGGAGGTTGAGGGGAGACCTCATCACTCTACAAATTTCTCCCTGGAGAAAGACCTTGGAGTGCTGGTGGAGAGCAAGTCTGCATAGGACAGCAGTGTGTCCTTGTGACCAAGAGAGCCAATGCCATCATGGGGTACATCAAGAAAAGTGTGTCCAGCAGGTCTAGAGAGGTTCTTCTCCCCCTTTTATTCTGCCCTGGTGAGACCACACCTGGAATACTGTGTCCAGTTTTGGGTTCCCCAGTTCAAGAAAGACAAGGACCTGCTGGAAAAAGTCCAGCAGAGAGCCATTAGGATGGTTGGGAAACTTGAACATCTCCCTGTGGAGAGAGACTGAAAGCCCTGGGACTGTTTAGTCTGGAGAAGAGAAGACTGAGAGGAGATCTGATCAATGTATTCAAATATCTGAGGGGGTGGGTGTCAAGTGGGTGAGGCCAATCTCTTTTTGGTGGGCAGCAGCAGCAATAAGCCAAGGAGCAATGGTTACAAACTGGAACAGAGAAGGTTTCACCTCAACATGAGGATAAACTTCTTTACAGTGAGAGTGATGGAGCATTGGAACAGGCTGCCCAGAGAGGTTGTGAAGTCTCCTGCTCTGGAGCCTTTCAAAATCTACCTGGATGCTATCCCATGCTAACTACCTTCTGCTGGGTTGGAGGGTAGAAGGCCTCTGCAGTGGGACCTCGACCACCTGGACAGATGGGCAGAGTCCAAGGGGATGGAGCTCAACAAATCCAAGTGCCAGGTGCTGCACTTTGGCCACAACAACCCCATGCAGAGCTACAGGCTGGGGTGGGAGTGGCTGGAGAGCAACCAAACAGAAAGGGATCTGGGGGTGCTGATTGACACCCACCTGAACATGAGCCAGCAGTGTGCCCAGGTGGCCAAGAAGGCCAATGGCATCCTGGCCTGCATCAGCAAGAGTGTGGCCAGCAGGAGCAGGGAGCTCATTCTCCCCCTGGACTCTGCACTGCTTAGGCCACACCTTGAGTCCTGTGTCCAGTTCTGGGCCCCTCAATTGAAGAAGGACATTGAGGTGCTTGAGTGTGTCCAGAGAAGGGCAACGAGGCTGGGGAGAGGCCTGGAGCACAGCCCTATGGAGAGAGGCTGAGGGAGCTGGGATTGGTTAGCCTGGAGAAGAGGAGGCTCAGGGGAGACCTTCTTGCTGTCTACAACTACCTGAAGGGTGGTTGTGGCCAGGAGGAGGTTGCTTTCTTCTCTCAGGCAAGCAGTAGCAGAACAAGAGGACACAGTCTCAAGCTGCGCCAGGGGAAGTTTAGGCTGGAGGTGAGGAGAAAGTTGTTGCCTGAGAGAGTCATTGACTGCTGGAATGGGCTGCCCAGGGAGGTGGTGGAGTCAGCGTCCCTGGAGGTGTTCAAGGCGGGTTTGGACGTGGCACTTGGTGCCATGGTCTGGTCTTGAGGTCTGTGGTGATGGGTTGGACTTGATGATCTTTGAGGTCTCTTCCAACCTTGGTGATACTGTGAGACTGTGATACCCTAGGGGATCCTGCCTTGACAGGGAAGTTGGGCTCGATGACCTCTGGAGGTCCCTTCCAACCTCTAAAGTTCTGCGATTCTGTGAACTACCTGAAGGGACATTGTGGAGAGGTTGGTGCTGGTCTGTTGGTGCTGCCCCATGAGAGGTGGTGGAGTCACCAACCTTGGATGTGTTTAAAGGTCATTTGGATGTGCTTCTTGGGGATATGGTTTAGGGTGAGTCTTGAAGAGCGGGGTTATCAACTGGACTTGGTGATCCCAAAGGTCTTTTCCAACCTGAACACTTCTGTGATTCTGTGATTAAGGAGAAACTTCTTTACTTTGAAGGTGACAGAACACTGAAATATGTTGCCCAGAGATGTTGTGGAGTCTCCTGATTTGAAGCCTCTCAAAAACTACCCAGATATGTTCCTGTGCAACCTAATCTAGGTGAGCCTGCTTTAGCAAGGGTTTGGATGATCTCCAGAGGTGCCTTCCAAGCCCTGCCATTCCACAGGGGTGTACTTCATCCTGCTAACTGTGACATTGTTGGAGATGTTAAACAACACATGTCCCAGTACAGACACCTGAGGGACACCATTTGGCTCTGACCTCCATCTGGACATTGAACCATTGTCAACCCTCTGGATGTGCCCATCCAACTAATTCTTTATCTATCAGATTGTCCACCCATAAAATCCTTTTTTTTCTTTTTCAGTTTAGGGAGAAAAAGATTATAGAGGACTGAGCCAAAGCCCTTCCAGAGGTGACATTTCTCCCTGGAGCCTTTTAAGATTCTCCAAGATGCAAGGGGCTGAGCTGATGACGAGAATTTAACATCTCTAGTGCAAGAGGTGTCACAAGGCACATTGCAATATCAGATCATAAAACCTTGTATGCAGAGTTTTCTTTTGCAGCTGTTGTTGGGAAAAGGGCAAATATTTTAGCCCTTTTCCACAGCTGTACCTGGACTGAAAATATAGAAGAGATTTCCTGGAAAAAAAATTTAAGATTAAATTGTATTTAAATTTATTGAGGAGGTAAAGCTATGAAATTCTGTCTTATCCCTCAGGCCAGGAGCTATGTTCACACAGTGCAATCAAATCCCTGTGGAATTGGCTCTCCTGTTTTACTGAGAAGAGCAATATAAACAGAAGACCAAATGCTTGTTGCTTGTGCCTTTAATATGCCAGCAACTACTCTCTAGAGGCAATGTTGTGCCAGACAGCATTCTGCATAAATAATGCAGCAGACAACTCATATTACATCTTGTGGTGTACATACTGATATATAAGTACCTTGAAATAACTAAATTACATCTTTTAGCTAAATCTCAACCATCACATTGAAAAGCAGGTGAAAGTGATGGTGTTTTTATGTCTGTTTTGCTCAAGTGTGACAGAAAAACTCCTGTCTCATGTGTTATGAAGCAATGAGTATAAAGATATACTCACAAGCTCAGAAGGGCTATAAATAAGACTCACAGATTGCATTAGATTGGAAGGGACCCTCAAAGGTCATCTTGTCTAACCTCTCTGCAGTGAACAAGGTCACCTTCAACTAGATCAGGCTGTCCAGGGCTGCATTGAGGCTGATCTTGAATACCTCCAGGGACAGGGCCTCGAGCACAGTCATGAGACAACTTGTTCCAGGGACTTCACCACTCTCATTGTAAAGAACTTTTGCCTTATGTCCAACCTAAATCTACCTTACTTTGATTTCAAAACATTGCCTTTCATCCTATTGCTACATGTGGGAATGTAACCAGCAGCAGAATGAGGTGACACAGTCTCAAGATGTGCCAGGGGAGGTCTAGGCTGGATGTTAGGAGGAAGTTGTTGCCAGAGAGAGTGATTGGCATTGGAATGGGCTGCCCAGGGAGGTGGTGGAGTTGCTGTCCCTGGAGGTGTTCAGGACAAGCCTGGATGGGACACTTAGTGCCATGGTCTGGTTGATTGGCATGGGCTGGGTGATAGGTTGACTGGGTGAGCTTGGAGGTCTCTTCTAACCTGGTTGATTCTATGATTCTATGATTCTGAGTAATGTGAGAAAAAAAATGATCTGTGTACAAAGTATGTGACCTTCATTCCCACAGCTTCAGGATACCTCCCATGGGGAAGAAGGGATAGTGGGCCCAGGGGAAAAGCAAGACATGGTGTGTGTTAAAGACTGGGCTGTACATCACCTGGATTATGCTAAAGTGTTGTTTGTATGATGGTCTAAAACGAATCCCTGTGAGGTAGTAGAGACAGACACCTGTGTTACACTTGTCTGACACAGGTCTTACGGGTGCACTCGCATGGAGTAAAGGGCACCTGCATCAATCCAAAGGTGCTCGTTGCTTTGCTCTGATTACTGGCAGTGACAGCTACAAGCCCTTCTAAACATTCCTTCCCCAGCCTTCCTTCAGGTACTGAAATGTAGTGATAAGTTCTCCTTGGAGCTTTCTCCTCTCCAGGCTGAACAGCCCCAATTTCATAGAATCATAGAATGGTAAGGTTGGAAGAGACCTCAAGGATCATCCAGTTCCA
>VWZE01005588.1:0-21340 GCA_013396675.1 Eubucco bourcierii | reverse complement strand
AATCCCCTCCCTTGCCCTGCTGCCCACACTGCTCTTGCTGCAGCCCAGCACACAGTTGCTGTCTGGGCTGCACTCACACTGCAGCCCAGTGTGAGTAATATCTACTGAATAAGACACTGTAGGGGGAAATTTTGATCAGTAAAACTTATTAATTTGGCATCGTTTCTGATAATTTTCATGGTTTCAATGCAATTTACCAGGAAACAAAGATTTATGGACCACGTTGGGAATCAAGGATTAAATTCTTAATCTCTCTGAGTAGACAATAAAACCTACAGTTGCATGACTAAGTGCAAGGTTTGACAACTTTCTCAATTTAGCACACTAAATTACGGTTTCATTGAAGCACTCATTCTAGGTTAATTAAAATGCAAGTTGCCAGTAAATGAATTATGTAAATAAGATATTGCCCAACTCATGCAGTCATTACCAGGCCTTCATTTATAACCTTATTGATTTTCAATCACTCAAAATAAACCTTCAATATCTGATGCGTAATTAATGAAAAGATTAAGCATCAAGTGATATGTGGAACATTATGAAAATAAGCTGATATGAAATAACTGTTTTTCATTCTTTTTCCAATAAACCCTCTAGGAGATGTAAGTTTTGATATGCTATATTTTGGACATTGTTTGCCCACTCCTAACTTTCAAGTTTCCGGAAGAGTTAGACAGTGTCTGCAAAAACCAAGAAATCTCTCATTCGTGGCTCACATGGTTTTGGGAGAGATCAGAGTGCCAGTTCATAGATAAATAGAATGGTAAAGGTTGGAAGAGACCTCTAGGATCAGCCAGTTCCAACCCCCTGCCATAGGCAGGGACACCTCCCACTAGCACAGGTCACTCAAGGCCTCCTCCAACCTGACCTTGAACACCTCCAGGGAGGGAGCAACCACAACCTCCCTGGGCAACCTGTGCCAGTGTCTCACCACCCTCACTGCAAACAACTTCCTCCTAACATCCAGTTTAAATCTCTCTTCTACCAGTTCAAACCCATTGCCCCTTGTCCTGGCATTGCAAGACCTTGTCAATAGTCCCTCCCCAACCTTCCTGTAGACCCCTTCAGATACTGCAAGGCTACCACAAGTTCTTCTAGAAACCTTCTCTTCTGCAGGCTGCAGACCCCCAACTCTCTCAACCTGTCCTCACAGCAGAGCTGCTGCAGCCCTCTCAGCATCTTCATGGCCTCCTCTGGACTAGCTTCAACACTTCCATGTCCTTCCTGTACTGGGGCTCCAGAACTGCACACAGGACTCCAGGTGGGGTGTGAGGAGATCAGAGTAAAGGGGCAGAATCCCCTCTCTTGCCCTGCTGCCCACTGATTCTCCATACTGATTTTATAACTGCACAAGAGTGATTCCTATTAAACTGGCAGACTCTGGAAGGAATAAAAGATTAGATGCTTATTTCCATCTTATTTCCATCCTACTTTCCTCTCAATCCAATCTGTTATAAATTCAAATGGTGCTTTCTCACACACTTCATCAGACTTCCAATGATGCAAATAATCAAGTCTGTAAAGAGAACATCTCCACTGCAATCCCAAACTGCACTCCAAAAATTTTACTCCTAGTGTTCCAAGCAAGAGTTCACACAGGACTGTCTAACCCTCTCAACAACCAGAGACTTATCTATAATATGGTGTGGCTGACAGCTGGAGGGCAGGGATGGCATCCAGAGGGACCTTGATGGGCTGCAGAGGTGAGCCCAAGTCAACCTCCTGAAGTTCAACAAGACCAAGTGCAATGTCCTGCAGTTGGGTCAAGTGAATCCCAAGCACCAATATAGGTTGGGCCTTACCAGGCTTGAGAGTAGCCTTGAGAAGAGGGACTTGGAGTTGCCAATGGATGAGAAACTCAACATGAGCCAGCAGTGTGCACTTGCAGTCCAGAGAGCAACCAGAGCCTAGGCTGCAGCAAGAGCAGTGTGGGCAGCAGGGTCAGGGAAGTGATCCTGCCCCTCTGCTCTGCTCTGGTGAGACCCCATCTGGACTGCTGCATCCAGTTCTGCAACCCCTGTGACAAGAGGGATGTGGAGATGCTGGAGTGTGTCTGGAAAAGGGCCACGAGGTTGCTCAGAGGGCTGGAGCTGCTCTGCTGTGAGCACAGACTGAAAGAGTTGGGGTTGTGCAGTCTGGAGAGAAGGCTCCCAGGTAAATGTATTGTGACCTTCCAGTATCTTAAGGGGGCTACAAAGAAAGCTGGGGAGGGACTCTTTAGGATGTCAGGGAGTGACAGGACTACGGGGAATGGAACAAAACTAGAGATGGGGAGATTCAGACGGGATGTTAGGAAGAAGTTCTTCACCATGAGGCTGGTGAGACCCTGGAATGGGTTGCCTAGGCAGGTAGTGGAAGCCTCATCCCTGGAGGTGTTTAAGGCCAGGTTGGATGAGGCTCTGGACAGGCTGATCCAGTGTGAGGTGTCTCTGCCCATGACAGGGAGGTTGGAACTGGATGATCCTTACAGTCCCTTCCAAACCTGACTGATTCTATGATAACCTATCTGGAAAGTCTGAGCAACCTTTAATGGGCAAATACTGATCTCAGATTGATGATTCCATTCTGAATATTATTTATGATTAATTAGATTTCCAGTATCAGCTTGTGTCTGAACATTTAAATGCCTGTGTCTCAGAGAATGATAGCTTGTTTTTCCCCAAGAATGCCTCAAATTTTTGGCAATAATGTGGATTTCAAAAATTTGGGCTATTGTGGATTTCCAAAATTTGGACTGATGTGGAAGTGCCACTATTGGAACTTTTATAACTCAATTAGGAGCAAAATCACAAGTTCTATGTACATAGGAAATAGCCTTCCCTCTGGTTAATTAGAATTTAATCACTGTATCCCTTCTTTAAACACTTTTTAAATAGTCCAATTTTCTTTTTATTGTAACTTCAGGGTATCTCAAAGGTGTTACTATGCAGTAGTTTGTGCTTCTGTAGTGGTGTTGGAATTTCCCTCCCCCCCACCCCCCCAGATTAACCAGACTAACTCATTCAGCTGGAAGTTAAGAAATGAAGTTTTATATTCACAGCTTAGCACAATTTACAAGCAGATATATACATTATATTACAGATATTTACAAATATATGCAGCAACATACAAGTTAAAGGTAATACAGAAAACCAAAACCCTTCCCAGTAGCTGGACTGGTCAAGAGGGACTTCCAACCAACCCCTCTCCTTCTTTCCACTCCCTCCCATGTCTCAGAATCTCTCTTATGTGCAGGATGAGCTGGAAAGGTAAGCAGGAGGGGTTAGAATCATAGAATCATAGAATGGTAAAGTTAGAAGGGACCTCAAAGACCATCCAGTTCCAACCCCTTGCCATAGGCAGGGACACCTCCCCCTAGTACAGGGCTCTCAAAGACTTTGTCCAACTTGGCCTTGAACACCTCCAGGGAGGGAGCAGCCACAACCTCCCTGGGCAACCTGTGCCAGTGTCTCACCACCCTCACTGCAAACAACTTCCTCCTGACATCCAGTCTAAATCTTCCCTCTGCCAGTTCAAACCCATTCCCCTTGTCCTGTCATTACAAACCCTTGTCAATAGTCCCTCCCCAGTCCTCCTGTAGGCCCCTTTCAGATCCTGGAAGGCTACTCCAAGGTCTCCTGGAAGCCTTCTCTTCTCCAGGTTGCAGAGCCCCAACTCTCTCAGCCTGTCATCAGAGTAAAGCTGCTGCAGCTCTCTCAGCATCTTTGTGGCCTCCTCTGGACCCACTCCAACACTTCCATGTCCTTCCTGTGCTGAGGGTTCAAGAACTGCACCCAGGACTCCAGGTGGGATCTGAGGAGAGCAGAGCAAAGGGACAGAATCCCCTCCCTTGCCCTGCTGCCCACACTGCTCTTGCTACAGCCCAGCACTCGGTTGGTGTCTGGGCTGCACTCACACTGCAAGCAGCAGAATGGTTAGAAGCAGAATGATTAGTTGAGAATATGCAGGTTCAGGCAGAAGAGTTAATACAGCAACAGCCAGGCAGAGACTGACTTATCTTTGTGTCCATGTTTTCATATGTCCCAGCAGAAGGAATGGGTAATACAGACATCACCTTATTTTCTTTTCACAGACAGTGATCTAATTTCTCTCATTAAAATATTTCAATTAGCCTCAAACCAGCACAGCTTCTCAGCCTTTCCAAAGAAACTCTTTCAGAACACAGTGGTACAAAAGGCCAAAAGGCAGCTGGACTTTGCCCACTTTAAATTGCATATACAGAAGTAATTGCCAGATACCCGTTGATTTCAGCTGCTGTAGACTAACTAGGGTTGAGGCAATCAGCTGTGCCTGGAAAGTACAACCTAGACCTGGAAATGTTTTGGACAGGGCCTGTGTTTCATTTTAAAAAGCATTTAAATGACAAGTCAAACTAAAGCTTGATTTCTTAACTGAGTAACCCATTAACTAAAGATTGCAACATGTACTTCTTCCATAATTGGCTTTTTACCCAGCAATTAAGTGCCTATTGCAAAACAATTTTAGCATGTAAGTTTAAACTGGAATGCAATTCCTTCCTTCCTTCCTTCCTTCCTTCCTTTCTTTCTTTTCTTTCTTTCTTTTTTCTTTTCTCTCTTTCTTTTTCTTTCTTTCTTCCTTTCTTCCTTTCTTTCTTTCTTTCTTTCTTTCTTTCTTTCTTTCTTTCTTTCTTTCTTTCTTTCTTTCTTTCTTTCTTTCTTTCTTTCTTTCTTTCCTTTTCTTTCTTTCTTTCTTTCTTTCTTTCTTTCTTTCTTTCTTTCTTTCTTTCTTTCTTTCTTTCTTTCTTTCTTTCTTTCTCTCTTTCTTTCTTTCTTTCTTTCTTTCTCTCTTTCTTTCTTTCTTTCTTTCTTTCTTTCCTTCCTTCCTTCCTTCCTTCCTTCTTTCCAAATTCCTTCCTTCCAAATTCCTTCCTTCCTTTCCTTCCTTTCAAAAATACCATAATAAAAAATGTTCCCGCAGGACATTAAGGACCCTGTAATGGACTTGGATTTAATTTGCTTTAATTTAGCACAGCAAGTGATCTGGGATGATCTGCTGTAAGGAGATGTTGTACTGAATATCAGGCAAAAGCTTGCTAACTATGAAGTGTAATAGACTGTGGAATGGGCTCCCCAGGGAAATAGCAATGTTTGATCCTTAAAATCAGTCTAGATAAAGCCACAGGAAATCCACGGGTTGGCACCACACTGCAGTATAGTGCAGCCAAGCAGTGACTCACTTGCTATTTCATTTATCTCCCAAAATATATAATTCTGTGATATTGTTGTGGTTACAGGCAGCTTTACAGCTCTGTTAATAATATCCATTAAGGAGCAGAACACCAATGACTATGAAGAAAATGGTTAAGGGAGTTTTGTCATACTTAATATACTGCAGAATGGACCTGGGGGCAGATATTCATCCAAAATGATTTCAGGAGCTAAGGAAGTTCTGAACAAACCACAGTCCATCATCATGTGCTAAAAGCTTTGTTTTGAAAGGAAAAGGGCTCCAATTTACAGCAAGTGTCAGAAGAACACTAGGTAGAAATCAGAGCCATGCACAAATGTTGGGGTGTTCAGAGGTTGTTATCAGTGTCTTGGTCTGAGTCCGGCAAAGTACTCTACAATTTCTCGTGTATTTCTGTGCCTGGACATTCCTGCTCATCTTCTCTTCTGCTGAGAGCAGAATATTTATATTCTTTTGCCATTCTATGGAACTGAAACAATAGCATCAGTCAACTTGTATTTGGTATAAAAGATGCAAAGACATTTCTTGTAGTGAAAAGTCAGAGCAAAGTAATGAGAGTGAATGGAAAGAAATAAAGTTACAACACAGAACCATAGGATCATAGAATGGTAAGGTTGGAAGGGACCTCAAGGATCATCTAGTTCCAACCCCCTGCCATAGGCAGGGACACCTCCCACTAGAACAGGTCACTCAAGGTCTCGTCCAGCCAGACCTTGAACACCTCCAGGGAGGTTGTGGAGCACAGAAGCACTGAATGTGATCAAAGATCACATTCAGTGCTTCTGTACTCCACAACCTCCTTGGGCAACCTGTGCCAGTGTCTCACCACCCTCACTGCAAACAACTTCCTCCTAACATCCAGCCTAAATCTCCCCTCTACCACTTCAAACCCATTGCCCCTTGTCTTGTCATTACAAGACCTTGAAAATAGTCCCTCCCCAGCCTTCTTGTAGCCCACTTCAGATACTGGAAGACTACTCTAAGGTCTCCTAGAAGCCTTCTCTTCTCCAGGCTGAAGAGCCCCAAGTGAATAGACTAGCTGTGTCAGTTTGCTTTTAAGGGTACTGTAAAAGGTTTCTTTGCAGGACAAGAAAATTGCACTGGGACTGAAATAGTAGCACTTGATTTAAGCCTGTTGTTAATGGCTAGAAGGATAGCTACACAGAAACACTGGTGGCAAAGGCACATTTGTTCTGTTGAGGGTTGTGCTACCCATATGACAATCTGTTTTTCATATTAGTCCAGACAAATAGAAAGCTATTTTCTAAGCAAATGGAAATTGGAAGCGAGAAGAAAGAGAAGCATTATCTGATTTTGATGCCATGGAGCATTGGGAAAAATTAATTTATCCTTTGTTGTAAATTCTTTCATCACCAGAATCCTTATCAACCGCAAAACTGTGTTTTGCAGCAATGTCCTGAGGCAACGGCAAAAGAAATTCACCCAGCATAAACGCTCAGCTTCATCTGAACAAATGCCCAGCTTCAGATCTTACAGAGGCAATCAATTCAAAGCACAAAGAGTAACATTTAAACAAATAGTATAAAAAGATCCAAAGCAAAGCAACTATTTAATTAAAAGACAGTGTCCTGGGAGATGAAGGGTCTGGATAGGGAGAGGGAGTCTCACAGCAAATCTTCAGCAGAAAGAGTAGTGTGAGGAAATGCAGTTCAAGAGAAAAATTGCTTTTAGGTGAAAATGGATTTTTCAATTTCGTTGTTGCTTGTTTTTTTAATAGTGGATTGATTTAGATTTTTAAACCTGAAGAATCAGATAGAAGGAACATGGAACTCTCGGAGCGGGTCCAGAGGAGGACACGAAGATGTTCAGAGGGCTGCAGCAGCTCTACTGTGAGGGTAGGCTGAGAGAGTTGGGGTTCTTCAGCCTGCAGAAGAGAAGGCTTCCAGGAGACCTTGGAGTGGCCTTCCAGGATCTGAAAGGGGCCTACAGGAAGGCTGGGGAGGGACTATTGACAAGGGCTTGTAATGCCAGGACAAGGGGCAATGGGTTTGAAGTGGCAGAGGGGAGATTTAGACTGGATGTTAGGAGGAAGTTGTTTGCAGTGAGGGTGGTGAGACACTGGCACTGGTTGGCCAGGGCAGTTGTGGCTGCTCCCTCCCTGGAGGTGCTGAAGCCAGGTTGGACAAGGCCTTGAGTGAGCTGTGCTGGTGGGAGGTGTCCCTGCCTATGACAGGGAGTTGGAACTAGATGATCCTTGAGGTCCCTTCCAACCTTACCATTCTACGATTCTATGATTCTATGAAAGTGATGTTAAAGACTGGTTTGGTAGGTAACTGCAAAGGCACATTCAGTTCAAGTTCCTTTTCTAAAAACAGTGATGCAGAACTGGTTAGCAGTGAAATCAAAACTGCCTTCTCCCTACTGAAGAGATCCTTTTAGGATAAAGATACTAATTTTCAGAATTTTTTTTTTTTTCATTACCTTGTAAGACCACAAAGTAAAGACCTGAATTTACTTTCTCATCAGGGAGACAGAGGGCTACAAAATGAATCAAATTCTTCCCTCTGAGGGTTGTTATAGCAGATCAGCTACCCAGATCAGCAGATCAGCCATCAGAAATGTACATGCCTCTGATCTTTACCATTCTCAGTTACAAAAGTGTTGTAGCTTCTTCTGCTTATACTGCTTAATGCCTGGGTAGCAATCGTTAGGCATCAAAGCTGCTTGATCCACAAGCACAATAACAAGTCCTACATATACAACCGGTGGTTCTGTGCTCCACAACCTCCCTGGAGGTGTTCAAGGCCAGGTTGGATGAGTCCTTGAGCAACCTGTTCTACTGGGAGATGTCCCTGTCTATGGCACAGAGGGGTTGGGACTGGATGATCCTTGAGGTCCCTTCCAACCCTACCATGCTATGATTCTAGGATTAAATAAGACCAGTGACAATGATTCTATGATTCTATGTTGGGGGCTATGATTCTATGTTGGGAAAAGAAAAAAATGTGAAAAATCCCACAACCAGATTTTTTGGCTTTTGAGCACTTTTTTTGAGCCTGAAACAGCAGACATTGCACATTATCTCCAAGGAAATGGAGAGCATTCCCACAGGTTAGCTTCCCTGATATATTTATGCATCTGTGTTTCAGCAGATTTTTGCTGGTAAAAAATGACATTTCTTGATATTCCTAAAATGCCAAATTCAGCGAACCATGCATTAGCTGTACTGATTCTTTCTTCCAGACACTTTATGGATAAAGACTCTGCAGCACACCAAAACATAACAAACAAAATTTTTATTGAACTTGCAAGGTACACATTACAAGGCCAAGAAAAACCATAGAAAAGGCCACACACGAGAGACTTCCTTGTGTTGCCTTCAAGCAGTAAGGGATAGAAACCTAAGGAAAAATGGGTTGGACAAAAAAGAGCAACATCCTTCAGTTGTGGGGTTGGGGTTTTTTTTGTTTGTTTGGTTTTGTTTGGTTTTGTTTTGTCTTTTCCCATTACTGAATTTGAAAGCTCTTCTGTAAGTGACTGAGATTTTGGAATCAATTTCATTTTTGTCAGTTTCACAAATTTTTAATTATGGAACTATTAGGCAATACAAACGTGAGTTTCACTGCAGCTGTTCTGGTGTTTCCTTCAAATATATATTTCAAGTTGTTGTGGTAGGCCTAAATAGGCCATAACAGGCTTATACATGTCCTGGCTTGCCCAGAGATGTTTTCCTGCTCTCCCTCCCTCTGTCTGCGGGAGACACAACCATCGGAAAGAGGACTAAGAACCTGGAGCCACTAAGTCTGAGGACCATGCCCATTTGCATCCTGTGGTAAACAAGGTACACAGGTTTAACTTGTGCCTGCCTTATGCCAGGCCTGTCCTATGCCCTGAAAGGGTAAAGCAAGCTTATGGTTTCACCTAATATGGTCAAGCTTGGCTAACTGTCATTCTGATTGGTTGTTCTGTGTCCAAAGGCCCATTAGTCTCAGGTTATATTGATAAAAGGAGATGACCAGGTGACACAATGTGTTCTGCCATTGTATTTTTACTGCCTTATATCCTGAACTGCCTGGAAACTGCCTGCCAAGAGCTTACCAGGAACAGGCTCTAAATGCCTCCAAGCAATCAGCCTGCACAGCCAGCGTGACACCGTGCTGACAATGCACACCACAAGACAACTTGCCTGCACCTGAAAGCCTCCTGCCAAGACAGGAAGTCCTGGACATACACAGATCATCCAGAGAGATCAGGACCACGTCAGAGATGTCTGCCTCCTTTCCCCAGCAGCCTGGGAAGAATCAGAAGTCTCAGCAGCTGACAGGACAGTAACAGAATCCCCTGAAAGCATTTGGGCACTGTCTGAAGCTGTAGCCAGCCCTGTGACTCAGGAGATCATTTTGTGAGTAACTACTTCAAGCCTCTTGTAACTCACCATTGCCTTCTGCCATGAGCAGAAAGGAGCTCCCTGAGTCCCTCTAGTGGGCAAGCAGAGTATTGACTGCAAGTGGTGCACTGACTGCAGCAACCTTCTCTGCCAGTTCAATTGAGGTCAATTAATGTTAGATATTATCACCAGTTACTGCTAGAGCCTGTTAGTGCCTGTATAAAGTTTCCATGATGGATGCAAAGAAACAATTATTATTATTAAAATTAGCGATGGGGGTGGTGAGAGTTCTGAATATTGAATAGTAATAAACAATATCAATTTTTGAAGATATCATCTCACATTAACTAATTGCTCCTCCACTACACAACTTCAAAGGGAACTTTTGACTGCTTGGTCCTTTTGAACACGACGGTATTTAGGCAAGAGGCTCACTTCTGGATTCTGTTTTCCCAAGAGAAAACCTTTGGCCACATTTATGTGTGTTTTCACTTCCTCACCTTAAATCCAGTCCTGAACTTCTTCTCCATCTTCATTCTGGTGAGAAATATTCTTTTTTCAAAGAAATAAAGGTAGCTGAAGGATTTCAGGAATTGTCTATATCTTTTTCACTGAATAGCTTTATAGTTTCAGGGGTATCATTTTCACTCTTTCCATCTCCCTTCAGTCTAAGCACACATTTCTCACTAGTTTAATGTTCCAGTCTTCTAAAGAACTCCATTTTTAGGACAGTTTAAGATAGACATTTTTACAGTGTTTGATAGCCCAGGGCATATTGTATTTTGCAGATGACAGAAAAATGGTGGTGTTTTTTTTTTTTTGCTGATGGGACTAAAGCAGAGGACTTGAATTTTCTGCAGGTTTTGCCTACAGGCAAAGTGTGTGGTTGTTTGCAGTCCAATCTTCAAAGCTACAAAGAATCAATTTTTTTTTTTTTTGTTTGCTGCTACAGGGCTTAGAACTCTTCACAGCAATGTAAACTAATTCTTGAGACAAACTTCAGCAGTTTTAATTCCTGTGAACTAGGTGAGTAATAGCAGTGATTATATGGTACTGAGTAATCTGAGAACAAATTTCTTCCCTGGCTACAGCACATGAATCTTAATTAGGATTGTAGATTTGGTTCATGAGCCAGTGAATTGATTTCAACTTTTTTGGAAGCAGTCTTGTATAAAAGCACCAATCAGTGCTTCTACTGAAGGGGTGCAGCATCTTATTGCATGTTATTAACAGGAAGCCTCAACCATCTTCATGAGCCTCACTACTGCTATTCAGGTTAATACCTACTGTCAATAGAATAAAGCACTCACCTGGGTTTTGTGTGTGCGTGCCTGTGTATGTTTTGTGGATCCTTGGCAATATATTGTCAGCTCCCTTTTCCTCAAAGGGAAGCAAGTAAAGGCTGGAAATGAGTTGCAAAGCACAACATACTGGGAAGAAAACAACCAACCAACCCAAACAAAACAAAACAAAACAAAACCCCAAACAAAACCAAATCTGACCAACCAAAACAAAACAACAAAACCAGGCAAAACCCCCATAGATTTCACACTGCTCTTGCCTAATTTAGTACTGTTTTCCTTTACAAGTCTTTTTTGTTCCTAGTGTTAGCAAAATGTCAGGTAAATTCTAATCACAGACTAAGAGATTAAGTTTAAACGTCAGCTATATATTTTTAAAAGGAAGAAGGAAAAGATACAGAAATCATAGAATCATAGAATGGTAAGGTTGGAAGGGACCTCAAGGATCATCCAGTTCCAAGCCCCTGCCATAGGCAGGGACACCTCCCACTAGAACAGGTCACTCAAGGTCTCATCCAACCTGACCTTGAACACCTCCAACCAGGGAGCAGCCACAACCTCCCTGGGCAACCTGTGCCAGTGTCTCACCACCCTCACTCTAAAGAACTTCCTCCTAACATCCAATCTAAATCTCCCTTCTGCCAGTTCAAACTCATTGCCCCTTGTCCTGACATTGCAAGACCTTGTCAATAGTCCCTCCCCAGCCTTCCTGTAGCCCCCCTTCAGTCTTCCTGGAAGACTACTCTAAGGTCTCCTGGAAACCTTCTCTTCTGCAGGCTGCAGAACCCCAACTCTCTCAGCCTGCCCTCACAGCAGAGCTGCTGCAGCCCTCTCAGCATCTTGGTGGCCTCCTCTGGACCCACTCCATCACTTCCATGTCCTTCCTGTGCTGGGGGCTCCAGAACTGCACACAGGACTCCAGGTGGAGTCTGAGGAGAGCAGAGCAAAGGAGCAGAATCCCCTCCCTTGCCCTTCTGCCCACACTGCTCTTGCTGCAGCCCAGCACACAGTTGCTGTCTGGGCTGCACTGACACTGCAGGTTCATGTTGATCTTTTCATAACCCCACACCCCCAGGGCCTGTTCCTCAGGGCTGCTCTCAGCCATTCCCCACCCAGCCTGGAGCTGTGTTTGGGATTGTGCCTACCCGGCTGCAGGACCTTCTATTTCTTCTGCTGGTGTCTGTATTAGCATATCAAGTTTTTGCTGCTGTCAAAAAGAAAGCAATCTTAGTGGCTCATATTGAAACAGCATTCTTGAAAACAAAAACCCCAAACTCGAATCTCTCCAATCTAGAACAATGGCAATAACCAAAAGCTTTTAAACAGCAGACTTGATTGCACTATCTATTTTTGATCTTGCCTGAGAACGCAGCACATCTGTCACTTGACAACAGGATAATAGTGTGCTGAGATACAGTCCAACAAAAGAACACACTGTTTTGTTACATTTTGCTCTGCTCTTGTTACACTCCAGATTTATATACCAATTACCAGGGCTGCAAACAAAAACACAGAAACATTTTATGGCCCATTCAGAGGGTGATGGACAACAATGTAGGAATGGTAAAGGCGTAGTTATAAGTGACCTCACTACAAACTTTGGTACTTGATGTATTATTAAAAGCTGTCCCACCAATACATCTTGATTTTATATAAGGTCAGAGACTTTTGATGCAGTCCAATTACAACAGATTGACCTTGATGAGTGATCCCTTTAAAACTTTCATTCAACACACAATCTGAACCTAACAACCTTCATGTAGTCTGGAGGTTCTGTCCTAGCTTTTCTGTTACTGCTTTCAGGTGCTTAGATTTATCTTAGAGTCATCTATACATATAGCAGTTCACTGATCTTGCCCTCTGAATTTGAGACTCTCATCACAGTTGAGCTCTTGTGGCAATATTCAGCACAATTAAGAACTGATTATGAGGCAAAGATGAGATGGAATATGAGTGATGTAAACATGGAGAAATGTGCTCCCACAGCAAGTATGTTCAAGGCCAGGTCAGACAAGGCCTTGAGTGACCTAGTGGGAGGTGTCCCTGCCTATGGCAGGGGGTTGGAACTAGATGATCTCAGAGGTCCCTTCCAACCTTACCATTCTGTGATTCTATGTATCTCCAGGTTAATACATGTGACACATAATAACCTGTTCAACTATTCAGAACCTTCATCTTTCTCCAGTTCTCCATTTCATTTTGTACAGTACTGATATAGTGACACTGCCTGGTGAGGTATGTGAGTAAGGACTGAACAGAACTTAGAGGCACACTTTTAGAATAACATATCCAAGAGTAAAGTATCTGGAGATAAAATGGTCTTTGATGAGTAGAAGAGTCAGGCATGGGCTGACATTTTCTCTTGTTGCTTTTTCAGTGTCTCACCTTAGAATCATAGAATCAGTCAGAGTTGGAAGAGATCACAGGGATCACCCCATTCCAATGCCCCTGCCATTAGGCAGGGATACCTCACGCTAGATTAGGCTGTCCAGAGCCTCATCCAGCCTGGCCTTAAATACCTCCAGGGATGAGGCTTCCAGCACCTTTCAGGGTCTCACCAGCCTCGTGCTGAAGAACTTCTTCCTAACATCCAGTCTCAATCCACCCATTTCTAGCTTTGTTCCATTCCCCCCAGTCCTGTCATTACTCAACACCCTAAAAAGTCCCTCCCCATCCTTCTTGTAGGCCCCTTCAAGATACTGGAAGGCCACAAGAAGGTCACCTGGGAGGCTCCTCTTCTCCAGACTGAACAGCCTGAACTGTCTCAGTCTCTCCTCACAGCAGAGCAACTCCAACCCTCTGAGAATCCTCCTGGTCCTTCTCCTTCACCTTCCAGCACATTCCTATCCCTCTTGTAACAGGGGCTGCAGAATTGGATGCAGTACTCCAGGTGGGATCTCTGGACACCTTCCAGCACACCCATATAGTTATCCAGTACATCCATATAGTTTTCCAGCACATCCATATCCTTTTCCAGCACATCCATATAGTTTTCCAGCACATCCATATCCTTTTCCAGCACATCTATATAGTTTTCCAGCACATCCATATCCCTTCTTCAGACCTTCTTCAGACCTTAATTAAGAGAGCCATTGTTCATTTTAATTCTAAATTACCTTTATCTGAATTTAAGTGTATGCATATATATGCAGAAGATAAAAAGAGGAAAAAATAGTAACATCCATGATTTGATGACCCCGTGAGCAAGGTTTATTAATTTTTATTAAGCAGATTCTGTCAACTAGCACATCTGAAGACTTCTAATGATGATGCTGAATTAGCAGTCAAGTGGCATTGTTTGCTCTTTGAAATTAGGGGGGTCTACCTTTATTTCAATGATTAATTATGCATATTAATGAAGAATTGAGTTTCTGCAGCAAACTCTCACCTTGGGAAATAAAACCTGAAATGAAATTGGCTCTTTTGAGATGGGACTGAATTATTTTTTTTCTCAAATATGCACATCACTGTTTCAGATAAATGAAAAATGGCTTCATGTCTTGGCTGTAGTTTACAGTGTCCAAACCTTAAAAAACAAATTCAGACTCAAAATCTTATGGCTCCACAGGTTGTATAAAAAAAAATAAAACTATGCTAATACATGCACAAGGCAGAATATAACTAGAGACATGCATCTTTAAATGTGGATTTTATATTTCAGAGTCCATTTCGTCAATCATCTTAGCTCATCACCTTATTTCTACTGGTAAGAGAATTTTAGGTTAATCTTAGGCAGATCCTGCTGCCATTATTTTCCCTTCAAAATTACTGAACCACTAATTGAGAATTTCTATCTTTCAAAACATAATTGGATTACTATAAATCAAATTTTCCCGCAGGAATCTTGCTAATAAATTTGTCTTTTTTTTTTTTTTTCCTAAAGAAATGTTGACTTCAACTATATTTTAATACTTTACATTTTTATTTCTCCAACTAAAATTTTGAGTTAGTCAGAATTTGATGTTTGTGTGTGGAAGCTGTTGTATTACTGTGAGAGTCTGATTGTTTCAAATCAACAAAGATAAAGATTGCCTTTGTTAGATATTGCCCAGAGTCCTGGCAAAGCTCAGGGATGCAAACAGCACCTTTGTGGGCTTCCTGGACTTGGCCCAGATTCCTGCTCCAGAGCTCAGGGATGCTCATCAACAGAGATCAGTGTCTTTGTGGAATTCTGGGACTCCAACTTGGCTTGAATGCCCAGAATGTGACACCTCACATCAACTACCCCAACGAGAAAAGGCTTCTGTGTATTTGGGGTATGGACAGGTAAGTGGCACAGGCAGGGGGCAGAGGCTCTTCCCGGTGCCATCGCTGGACTCCTGCTAATATATGATAATATACAGGAAGATGTCCTGGGGAGCGGCACCTGGACAATGGCCTTAAAAAAACTGTATAAAAAGACATGAACAATGCCTGCAAAAGTGAGCACCTCCACTGGAGCACCTCTATCAGAGCACCTCCACCAGAGCACCTCCACGAGCACCTCCTCCAGAGCACATCCATGAGCACCTCCACCAGCACTTCCACCAGAGTACCTCCATGACCACCTCCTCCAGAGCGCCTCCACAGGAGCACCTCCACCAGAGCACCTCCACTGGAGCACCTCCACCAGAGCACTTCCATCAGTGTTCCTCCACCAGAGCACCTCCACTGGAGCACCTCCACCAGAGCACTTCCATAGAAATACACATATGTACTTAGTACCCTTATGTAAGGTGTAAGAGGATTAAATGGCCTGGTCACCTGATGTTAAATCTTAGATAGTTTCCTTTTCCTCATTGGAACAAACTTCACTAAAGATGAACATATTTAGAATATCTAGGAGCAAGTCTTTTGTTTATAACTACTACTGCTTTGAGTCCAGAAACTCCACTTTTCTTTGCAGTTTGTACCAGCAGAGGTCAATGTGAAATATGGGATATTTAAAAACATTTAACTATGGTGAAATCACAGAGAAATTTGAATCAAACTCAGAACTAACCAGTCCATCTGCTAGCAGAGTTGCTGGTAACTGGGACATTCTTTACTGGTATTCATCTATGAGGTTCTCAAAGAACTTCAACAATGAACCTCCTCAAGTCCTTCATCAATTTATTCCAGTCTCTTAGGACTCTCATTGCAGCAATGTTTTCTACTCTTTGTCTTTTATGTTGCAGTTTAAACCTCTTCTTTCTTGTTCTATTCACAAAGATTGTTGCAAACAGGTACTGCCTTCTCCTTTGTAGCAGCCATTTATACACATGAAAAACATCTTTTCTCCTCTTCACTCTTAACATCCTTCAAATAAATTGCTCATGTACTTTCTCAAGACATCATATCAGGACATTGTTATTGGTCTCTAGTGGGTTTGTCCTAATTGCAGACCTATTTTTGGAAATGTAATGCCCCGGTTGCATGCCTTTCCAGTAAAAAATTCTCCAGATTTCTTGTAGTTTGTTTGGGTTTGTGTTTTTTGGTTGTTTTTGTTTGTTTGTTTGGTTGGTTGGTTGGTTTTTATAAATAAGAGCAATACCTTCTTGATTAAGCTTATGCTTTCCTCTAAGTATAGATAATTTTCAGAAGTGATGCCAAACTGTTTCCATGTCCTTTACCATGCAGTTGGTTTTCATTACACACTTTCCTATTGATTTTCAACCCATTTCTTGAATTCATCAAGAATTGACCCTTCTACATTCTAATCTTGTCCTCCATTACACTTACAGTCCAGGCCTGTTGTTGTCTTGAACTTTACCAAGACTGCTTTCTGTTACATCATGCATTTCATTAGTGAAAACATTGGCTAGAAGTGGCTGCAGTCTGATTCTTCAGAGGCTTGTGTCATATCTTGCTTTTATTTTCATAGGCAATAGATAGATAAAATTCCTTGGGTACAGAATCATAGAATCATAGAATGGTAAGGTTGGAAGGGACCTCAAGGATCATCCAATTCCAACCCCCTGTCACAGGCAGGGACACCTCCCACTAGCACAGGTCACTCAAGGCCTCGTCCAACCTGGCCTTGAACACCTCCAGGGAGGGAGCAGCCACAACCTCCCTGGGCAACCTGTGCCAGTGTCTCACCACCCTCACTGCAAACAACTTCCTCCTAACATCCAGTCTAAATCTCCCCTCTACCAGTTCAAACACATTACCCCTTGTCCTGTCATTGCAAGCCTTCTGTCATTGTCAATAGTCCCTCCCCAGCCTTCCTGTAGGCCCCTTCAGATCCTGGAAGGCTACTCTAAGGTCTCCTGGAAACCTTCTCTTCTCCAGGCTGAAGAACCCTGTCTATATTATTGTCTAAATTTCAAAGGCTTCTTTAAAGCTGTTTTCCTAGCTTGTGGAAATGGTATCAAAGTCTTACTGATAGCAGAAAACAAAGATCTAGAGTTCTCCAGTTCTTTACCTATCAACAAGACCTATTAATCTGATGAAGAGGAAAATTATATTTGCATGATTATTCATGGGAAGTCCATTCTAGTTGTTATTTATCTGTTATGTTCCTGACTAACAGCTAGTTCAGTTATTTGCTTCAGATTATTGCTGCTAAGTGAATTAAATTATGAGTAATTTGTAATTCCCATGCTCTGCTTTCCCCTAATGGAAAGTATGTTCCAATTTTTTTTAACAGGAGGTAGGAATTTTGTTGGTTTTTAGGTTCTTCATTGTTCCTCCAGCTGTTCTTATACTGCAGTGGTTCTGTAGTGGGGATCAGGGCAAGATAAAAGGCAAACCCAAGACCTTTGTCCTTGGAGGAAGGGGTTCCACTCAGAGGCATGACTGTCGTGGTAGACCTAAGCAAGCCAAAATAGGCTTGTACATGTCCTGGTTTGCCCAGACATGTTTTTCTGCTCTCCCTCCTTCTGTTTTGGGGAGAGCTACCACGGGAAGGAGGACAAAGAATCTGGAGCAAATAAGTCTGGGGTCTGTGGCCTGCCCAGACCCTGTGGCAAACAAGGTGCACAGGATTGCCTTGTGCAAGGCAAAAGGGTAAAGCAAGCCTATGGCTTCACCCAATATAGTCAGTCTTGGCTAACTGCCATTTGATTGGCTATCCTGTGTCCAAAGGCACATTAGTGTCGAGCTGTATGGATAAAAGGAGATGAGCAGGGAGCACAGCCTGCACTTTGTCATTATAAGATGTGTCTGTTCCAACAGTTCCATGTTCTTCCTGTGCTGTGGGCTCCAAAACTGCACACAGGACTCCAGACGGGGTCTATATATATGGTTTAAGGTGAATCTTAAACCCTAGAGTAGGGTTCTAGGTTGGAGTTGGTGATCCTGAGGGGCTTTGCCAACCTGGGTGTTTCTGTGATTCTGTAAGAACACACCACTGCAAGTAGAACCATCAGCTGCCACCTACAGCCATGTGGTTGTTCCCACAGAACAACAGCAGTGACGCAGTCAATAGGCATCCATTTCTTTTGGTGTGGAAATCAATGCTACAGGGGAATTTAGACACTGTGCCTCTATATCATCCCATACATCTTGAGGCATCAGGCATTTAATTTTGTGCTATATTGTAATCACAGAATCACAGAAATAACCAGGTTGGAAAAGACCTCTAGGATCATTTGAGTCCAACCTATCACCTAACCCTTCCAATTAACTAACCCATGGCACCAAGTGCCTCATCCAGCCTCCTTTTAAACACCTAATCAGTTTTTTTTTTGTTAATAAACTTGCATTTAACTAAACAAGGATCATGAATAGCAACTTTACTATGCAGTAATATTGAAGATCTGTAGTTTATGAGTTTTTATGTATGTAATTTATTTTATCTCATTCCTCACAGCTCAGTTACTTACATAAATGTACCAAAACCTCTGATAAATTTCTGTGCACTTATGTTTTGCAAGCTCTTAAAGTGAAATTTGGGAATAATGTTATACTTTATGCATTTACTTGGTTTTCCTGGAAGATGCAGAAACATTTGAGATTGATTGTCATTTGTCAGTGCCATGGACAGAGGAATCAGTGCACCCTCAGCAAGTTTGCAGGTGGCACCAAGCTGTGTGGCACAGTCTACTTGCTAGAGGGCAGGGATCCATCCAGAGGGACCTGGACAGGCTGCAGAGCTGTGCCCAGGACAATCTCATTACATTCAACAAGACCAAAGGTCCTGCACCTGGGTAGGCACAATCCCAAGCACAGCTCCAGGCTGGTTGGGGAATGGTTGAGAGCAGCCCTGAGGAAAAGGGCCTTGGAATATGGGTTGATGAAAAGCTCCAGATGAGGCTGAAGTGTGAGTGCAGCCCAGACAGCAACTGTGTGCTGGGCTGCAGCAAGAGCAGTGTGGGCAGCAGGGCAAGGGAGGGGACTCTGCCCCTTTAATCTGCTCTTGTCAGACCCCACCTGCAGTCCTATGTGCAGTACTGGAGCCCCCAGCACAGGAAGGACATGGAAGTGTTGGAGTGGGTCCAGAGGAGGCCACCAAGATGCTGAGAGGGTTGCAGCATCTCTGCTGTGAGGACAGACTGAGAGAGTTGGGGTTCTTCAGCCTGGAGTAGAGAAGGCTTCGAGGGGACCTGATAGTAGCCTTCCAGTATCTGAAGGGGGCCTACAGGAAGGCTGGGGAGGGATTATTTACAAGGTCCTGCAATGACAGGACAAGGGGCAATGGGCTTAAACTGGCAGAGGGGAGATTTGGACTGGATGTTAGGAGGAAGTTCTTTACAGTGAGGGTGGTGAGACACTGGCACAGGTTGCCCAGGGAGGTTGTGGCTACTCCCTTACTGAAGGTGTTCAAGGCCAGATTGGATGGGGCCTTGAGCGCCCTGTGCTAGTGGGAGGTGTCCCTGCCTATGGCAGGGAGTTGGAACTAGATGATCTTTGAGGTCCCTTCCAACCTTATCATTCTATGATTCTATGATTCTGAAAACAGAAAATAACCACTATGAGGAATTTCAGAGAAGACATCCTTTCTAACCTAAAATTAATTCAGCTTTAAATGATTCAGGGGGGTCAGGGGTGGTCAGGGGCGGTCAGGCTCTTCTCCCAGGCAACCAGTGACAGGACAAGAGGGCATGATCTGAAGCTATGCCAGGGGAGGTTTAGGTTGAATATTAGGAAGCACTTCTTCTTAGAGAGGGTGGTTAGACACTGGAATGGACTACTCAGGAAGGTGGTGGAGTCACCAGCCCCAGAGGTCTTTAGGAAAAGATTGGATGTGGCACTTGGTGGCATAGTTTAGCTGGTGTGGTGTTAGGTTATAGGCTGGACCTGATGGTTTTGGAGGTCTTTTCCAGCCTCAGTGATTCTGTGATTCTGTGTTTATTTTTGTTAAAGAGAACCATTTAAATAAGTGCCCTTCATTAAACTGGAAAACGCTTAACAGAGTTTCTTGCTGAAAAACCTAAATGTAAGCATGCAAAAACCAGCACAATGCAATTCTATTCCTGGTTTTCTATTTATTTCTTGTTCACATATATAGCCATATCACAAATTAATGCTTGCAACACATGCAAACTGCCCATGTAAATTTTACAAGTGTGGCTGGGGACAAAAACATCATAAGAAATGGAGATCTGAAAAATCAGTCATGAGTGATCTATGACAGAAATTGGCATAGCTACACCTAAACCAAAGAAGCTATGTAAGCCAGATGACCTGTCTAATCTATTACAAAATAATAGTTGATTAGAATACTCACCTAAAAGGTTCCTATTGTTGCTTGAGAAAGACTATTCACAACTTCATTACCATTCAAAAGTTAAGTTCTTCTAGATTTCTCTTCTTGAAGACTGAATATAGTTAGTGTGATAGAAGTTCAAGACCATACTTTTTAAAGTAGTGATGTTCAGGGTATCCCTGAAACAACTAATTACAAAGAAGTGAGAAGTACCTCTCTTTGATATCACAGTTCCATTGGAATTCCAAGAAAAGGTACAGTTTTGATTTATGAAGTTCATAATTTCTAAACTTTGAGCTACATAAGACCTGCTAAGTTGCAGTGAGACAGCAGAGTACCCATTGTAATCAGTCTCAGAGGGAGAGGGGAAGGAAAGAATCACCTTAGTTCAATGCTTGTTCATTCATGGAATCATAGAATCCGTCAGGTTGGAAGGGACCTCCAAGCTCATCCAGCCCAACCTATCACCCAGCCCATGCCAATCAACCAGACCATGGCGCTAAGTGCCCCAGCCAGGTTTGTCCTGAACACCTCCAGGGACAGCAACTCCACCACCTCCCTGGGCAGCCCATTCCAATGCCAATCACTCTCTCTGGCAACAACTTCCTCCTAACATCCAGCCTAGACCTGGCCTGGCACAGCTTGAGACTGTNTTCTCTGGACACCTTCCAGCACCTCAACATCTCTCTTGAATTGAGGGGCCCAGAACTGGACACAGCACTCAAAGTGTAGCCTGAGCAGTGCTGAGTACAGAGGCAGAAGAACCTCCCTGCTCCTGCTGGCCACACTGTTTGTGAGGTCAATTTAACTCCATGAGATGATCACTTTATGAGGATCACACATAGGATATTTCACCATTTTAGAGTCACATGT
>VWZE01005587.1:20756-31820 GCA_013396675.1 Eubucco bourcierii | reverse complement strand
AAAAAAAAAAAAAAAAAAAAAGACAACTATTCACAGAACCATAGAAAACCAATTGTCCAATAAAGGTTGCTTAGATTTTAAATTACTATGCTGTTAACACAGACCTAATGTAGCAGCTGCATTTTTCAGTGTTGCAGCTCATTAAGACCTTGTTATAGTCTTAGCACTTGTTTATTTGTTATATGCCCCAAAAGAAGATTGCTTTCCAGTAAAAGTGAATCAACTTATAACCAAATTCTGGTTAAAAATACATTATTGCAAAGCAAAAAAAAAAAAAAAAATTGATTTGCCATGGCTTACAAAACCTTGTTACTTGTTATTCACAAATTATGCCTCTGGCTTCTAATGAAAAATATGCAAATTAGCTACTTAATCATAGAATGATAAGGTTGGAAGTGACCTCAAGGATCATCCTGTTCCAACCCCTGCCATAGGCAGGGACACCTCCCACTAGTACAGCTCACTCAAGGCCTCCTCCAACCTGGCCTTCAACACCTCCAGGCAGGGAGCAGCCACAACCTCCCTGGGCAACCTGTGCCAGTGCCTTACCACCCTCACTGCAAACAACTTCCTCCTAACATCCAGCCTAAACCTCTCCTCTGCCAGTTCAAACCCATTGCCCCTTGTCCTGGCATTGCAAGACCTTGTCAAAAGTCCCTCCTCAGCCTTCCTGCAGGCCCCCTCCAGATACTGGAAGGCTACTATATCATGAGATAGTTTCGCAACGTTGCTTGAAGCGAAGTCTGTTGCGACTCCATTCATGCACTCTGAAGCGCTGACTTGACCTGACTTACATTATGAAGGGCTGACTATGGAGGGACTCCGAAGACATCTCAAATTTCTGCACTTTATGCCATAAAGTTGTGTAACCTGATACCCCAAGTCTATTAGAAAACAGATGTCAGAGAACAACCTGTCAGAAAATAGCCCACACGTCTAAAATATTTTGTCCACAATCCACTCACAACCTAACAGAAAATGTTGCAGTGCTTACATCCCTCTCTGCATGCACACAAACACCCAACTACAGCTACAATGTGACATGGTTTATAAAACTTTTATTGGTCTTCAATTCAGTGCCCTTTAATATGTGCCCACCTTTAACTTGTGTCCAGGGCTAAACTCGAGCAGCTGCTCTATCACCCAATGACCCCTTCCCAGCAGAGAAGAGGAATCAGGAAAAAGAGAGAAGACCCATGGGCTGAAATGAAAAGGAAACAGCCAAACTGATCCCAGTGTCAATACAAAGCATATTAAGTGATGTTCAGCCCAGCAAAGGTCCAGCAATCACAGCAAAGACAAAGTCAGCCCTCAGGAGAAGGAGGAGTAGATTCAGAAGCCCAGGTAGAAGGCTCTACCAAGAGGCTCCTCTCCTCAAACTCTCCCCTTTACCCTGAGTGTGATGCTGATGGTGTGGGACAAACCTGTACCCAACTGCTGTCAGCTGTGCTGGCTGACTCAGAACTGCTGATGGTCTGCAGCTGCCACTGTGGTGCAGAAAATATATTCCATATTCTGTCTGAGTACAATATATCACTGAGTTTCACTAAAATATAGCAAAGTAAAAAGAAATAAATACATAAAAGAAAGTCTGAGCCCTTCAGCACTTGCTTTCTCAGTCTAGTGCTCTATAACTCTTCTGTGCCCCAGGCTGAATAATACCAGCAATCTCTTCTCAGTTTCTTATTGTAATATAAAGCTATTTTCCCCTACAGGGACCTATAATTCCTCTATTGTTCCTTCAGTCTATCATCCACAGGAGAATCCTTTTTAACCTGAGAAAGGGCAGTGTGTGTTGTGATAAGGGCAATGTAGTACTTGTGATTAGATGTACAGCAGAGGTCATTAATGATCACAGATGTATTTTGAATCATAGCAAAAGTTCACTAGAAAAATATGCAAAAAGTTAATTAATTCCTTATTTGTTTCTCTTTTGTTTGTTTGTTTGTTTGTTTGTTTGTTTGCCTTACTTTAACAAAAATGTCACAGGAACCTAGAGAGACTTGCAGGTGAAATACAGCCCAGATGTGTCTGTGTTTTGGCTCTGCTTTCATCATTGCCCAGCTTGGCAATTTTGACCAAGTGACAATAGGATATAGAAATTCTCCAGACTTTCTAATCTAGCTGCAGCAGTACTACTTCCCTGTGGCCATCCTGGGAGTCTTATTATTCAATATTTGCAAAGCTTTCTGAGATAATCAAAACACCCAACTGTGCTTCCCTTCTCTGGCTAACAGATATATCATGAGCAATACTAGGCAAACAAATTAAGCAAGTCACTCTGCCGTAAGAAGATGCTCAGAGAGCTGCAGCAGCTCTGCTATGAGGACAGGCTGAGAAAGTTGGGGCTCTGCAGCCTGCAGAAGAGAAGGCTTCCAGGAGACCTTAGAGTAGCCTTCCAGGATCTGAAGGGGCCTACAGGAAGGCTGGGGAGGGACTATTGACAAGGTCTTGTAATGATAGGATGAGGGACAATGGGTTTGAAGTGTCAGAGGGGAGATTGAAGCTGGATGTCAGGAGGAAGTTGTTTGCAGTGAGGGTGGTGAGACACTGGCACAGGTTGCCCAGGGAGGTTGTGGCTGCTCCCTCCCTGGAGGTGTTGAAGGCCAGGTTGGAGGAGTCTTTGAGTGAGCTGTGCTAGTGGGAGGTGTCCCTGCCTATGGCAGGGGGTTGAAACTAGATAATCCTTGAGGTCCCTTCCAACCTTACCATTCTATGATTCTATGAAAGGAAGCAGGAACACAGCACTCTGGACTTCACTCTATTGCCTGTTCTTCTCCACAAAGTATACAGGTCTGGATTTTCTATGTCAGATAAAACAATCAGGCTTACCTGCTGAATGCAGAATTGGTTTGGTTGCAAAAGACCTTTAGGTTTGAGTCCAATCATTCTCTAACTACCATGGTGCTAAGCCATGCCCCTCAGCACCACATCTCTGCGCCTCTTAAACACCTCCAGGGATATAACCACCACCTATGGCAGGGGGTTGGAACTAGATGATCCCTGAGGTCCCTTCCAACCTTACCATTCTATGATTCTATGATCTCCAACTGGATAAAGTTGCTGAAGTTCCTATCAAGTTCAGTCTTGAATATCTCCAGGGATGGGGCCTCCACAACATCTCTGAGCAACCTGTTCCAGTATTCCACCATCCTCACTGTAAAAACCTTCCTTTGGATGTCCAACCTAAATCTCCCCTGCTCCAGTTTCAAACCATGGCTCCTCAACCTATAGCTTTTAAACAGTCCCTACCCAACCTTCCTGTAGGTCCCCTTCAGATATTGAAATGCATCTTTAAGGTCTCCCCAGAGCCTTCTCTTCTCCAGAGTGAGCAGCCCCAATTCTCTCAGCATGTCTTCATAGCAGAGGTTGTTGTTGGCCAACAGCATCCTGGCTTGGGTCAGCAATAGTGTGACCAGCAGGACCAGGGGAGTGATTGTCGTTCTGTTCTCAGCATTGGTGAGGCCACACCTGGAGGATTAGGTTCAGTTTTGAGGCACTCACTACAAGAAAGACCTTCAGCCATGTATTCAGAGAAGTGCAACGAAGCTGGTAAAGGGTCTGGAGAATAGGTCTGGTGATCAGACTTGTTTAGTCTGGAGGGAAGACCTGCTCACTCTACAACTGCCTGAAAGGAGGTTGGAGCCAGGAGTGTGTTGGTCTCCTCTTCCAAGTAGCAGGTGACAGCATGAGAAAAAATGGCCTCAAGTAGCATCAGGGGAGATTTAAGTTGAATATTAGAAGAAACTTCTTCTCTGAAAGGGTTCTCAACCACTGGAATAGGCTCAGCAGGGAGGTGGTTGAATCTCCATCCTTGGAGGTGTTGAAAAGAGTCAGAGGTGTGGTACTGAGTGACATGGTTTAGCAGCAGAGTTAGTGAATGGTTGGACTCAGTGACCTTAAGGGTCTTTTCCAACCAAAACAATTCAATGACTCTAAGGAGACAACATAGGTTCAGCTGAGCTGAGAAGGAATCTCTTCATAAAACATCTCCTCAAGTAGAAAAGTGATATATCCAAGCCAGCCACAACAGGGGCTGGAGACAGGTAATTCCATTTTTAGAGTTATTTTCCTCTCCTGAGAAGGAGGGAAATGTGCAATCTCTGTGACAAAGGATCAAACTCCTTCATCACAAGAGGTTGTGGCATAGTTGAAAACACTCTGCTTGAATAAGATGTGTGGCTCCTGGCTGTGGTACAATATTCTGTAATGTGTTTCAAGAAGATGTCTGAGTCATAACTGTGAACTGTGATGAACAACAAAGCAACAGCTAGAAAAGGTCACAGAAAAGGGAAAGGTTCTGGCAAAGTACTAATCCTGTCTCCCACTATAGACAGCCTCTACCTACCTGCTCCTGAGGGTCTTTCCTTCTAATGCAGACCTCTTTAAGGAACTAGAGACACTTACATCCTGAGTATTGGTTTATTCTAATAGCACCACTATACACTGACAAGGTGGGGTAAGCTGCTCCTAATACTCAAACCTCTATTCCTTTTAGCAGTAAATTTGAGCAACGCTGTGGATGCTTTCCGTGGTTATAAATGCTATGAAGGGTAGATTGCAGCATAAGTTACAGAAATCCTCTAATGGTCAGGCTTGTCATAGAATCATAGAATGGTAAGGTTGGAAGGGACCTCAAGGATCAGCTAGTTCCAACCCCCTGCCATAGGCAGGGACACCTCCCACTAGTACAGCTCACTCAAGGCCTCCTCCAACCTGGCCTTCAACACCTCCAGGCAGGGAGCAGCCACAGCCTCCCTGGGCAACCTGTGCCAGTGTCTCACCACCCTCACTGTAAAGAACTTCCTCCTAACATCCAGTCTAAATCTTCCCTCTGCCAGCTTAATCTTTAATGATTCTTTAATGAAATCTTTGATGATTTAGTACTGCACAGTTACACATGCTTATCTTTGACTTGCATCACTGAAATCAGCTGCTGGCAGAGGGACAGAGCCTGGCCAGCATGAAAGCATGCTCCTAGCACCGTTTTGCTCATTGAAACACACACAGTGTGCTCTTCATTGTCCGCTACTGTTCCCATAGCTTGTTGGGACTTGCTTTGTACTAGAATGCAAAGTGCTGTGGGCAGAGGGTGTGTGTCCTTGGCCACATCTGCAGCACCCTCATCCTGGCTTGAGGCTTAGTTCTTTTTCTTGTAAGGAAGGCATGATACAATTAGTCACATAACCCTAGAGAATAAGTATTAGAACAGGCAGTTTCTAATCAACCTGCAGGTGGAAATCATTTGTGTAAATGATTCAGCAAGCATTCAGGATGAAATACTTGATGACAGTAATAAGGCCTCATGTGTTGCTAACTATGGGAACACAAACCTTAACCTTAAGAACTCTGTCTTATCTAAGCCTTTGTTTTCAATTGCTTTTCTAAATAGTAGCAGTTTTTGAATCAAAGAATCATAAAATTGATTTGATTGAAAAAGACCTTTAAGATCATCAAGTCCAACTGTTCTCTAACTCTGCCAATGCTGGGGCTAAACCATGTTGCTCAGCATCACATCTCTGCCTCTTTTCAGTACCGCCAGGGATGGGGATTCCAGTGGCCGAGGATCCTTCCAACTAAGAAGTTTCTTCTAATCTCTAACCTAACCCTCCCCTGGTGCAACTTGAGGCCACATTGGGAGCCAAAAATAAAGATGTGATGGTTTGGGAGTTCCCTGCCCCACCACACTATGAAAATCCCCCAGGCTAGACTCAGCCAGCTGGAAGTTAAGGACTGAAGCTCTATTTACAGCTCAGCACAATGGACAAGCAGAGACAGACACAATAGACAGGAATAGTCACAGACATAGACAAGGTAAAGGGAATATAGAAACACAACTCCCCTACCAGACATCAGAGACCCCAGGAGGGGCTCCAAACTACCCTTCCACCTTCTCCCCACTCCTCTATCTTATCCCAGGGTTCGCTTCATGTGCAAGGTTAGTTTGGAGGCTTGGCCAGGGGGGTTAGAAGGAAAGAGGTTAGTGAGGTTACTTGGCAGAGAGGAGAAGGCAAGAAGCTAGACAGGCCCAGAGTGTCTGTGTTATCTATGTTTTGTGTTCTTATTCTTATCCATCTCAGCAAGCCTCTGAGTGCAGCAGACATCACCATTGTTTCCTTTTCACAGCCTATAATCTAATTTTCTCCATTAAAATATCCCAATTAACCTCAAACCAGCACACTTATTCCTAGTAACACCTGAAGGATGAGAAGAGACCACCACCTACCTCTCTCTGACCTCTTTTCAGAGAGTTATAGAGTGAGAAGATCTTCCTTCAGCCTCATTTTCTCAAGGCTGAACACCTCCAGTTCCCTCAGCTGCTCCTCTCAAGATGTATTCTCCAGACCCTTCACCAGCTTCACTGCCCTTCTCTGGACCTGCTCTGGCAGGTCAATGTACTTCTCGTAGGGCCCCAAAACTGGACCCAGACTCCAGATGTGGCTGCCACAATGCTATTTTATCCTACCTGGGAAAAAAAAATAATAAGAATCACTCTTCATTCATATTGAGTAAGACAGAGTCTTTCTATTTCTGATTGTTCAGATTTTCTATGTCTAGTCTTGAGGCCTGTGGTATTGAGTTGGACTTGATGATCTTTGAGGTCTCTTCCAACCTTGGTGATACTGTGATCCTGTGTAAGTTGGTCACCCTGCACCAGCAGGTTTGTAAACACTGATCAATCTGTCTGGTCTAGCAGTTTGTCTGTGATTTGCAAGATGGGAAATTAAACTTGGCATACTGAGCAAAGTTTGATTGTTGCTATTCCAATGGTTAATTGTACTTCACTTGTAATTTTCATACTGTCAACAATATATTCTGCTGTGTAATTGGTTTAATAGCTTTTGCTTATTGCATCGTATCAAGTTGCCTTTTTATTTTAAAGAATGTTTAGGTTTCTTAATCTGAAGACTGTAATTTCACAATAGAATTATGACTACAACACTGATAATCCTTTCCAAGGAACTGTTTAATTATTTGGGGTAGACTGAATCAAGTGTTCTGGATGAAAAACTGAGGACAAAGAACACAGTATCACTTGATTGGTTTAGCACCAATACGCACTTCAGTTCTTTATGCTGGCCTGGATTTTCAGGTCAGTTCTACAACACAAAACATATCTGCTTACATACAGCCTGAGTGTTCCATATGCAGAAAGATAAATTTAAATCTATAACCAGTTCCAAATACAGAATGGTTTCTCAGCTCCTTTGGACTATAGGAAGAGAAATAAACTTCTCTGCAAGCAAAATTCACAGCCATGAGTAGATACAGAGCTCTGGAAGGATGACACTGTTTCATCTACCTCTAACAGACATGAGTGCCTCAATGGCACAATATAAAGAGGTGGTGTGATCTGAAGACACAAAACATGTGAGGTCCTGCACCTGGGTAGGCACAATCCCAAGCACAACTCCAGGCTGAGTGGGAAATCACTGAGAGCAGCCCTGAGGAACAGGCTTTGGGGGTGTGGGGTGATGAAAAGCTCAAGATGAGGCTGCAGTGTGATTGCAGCTCAGACAGCAACTGTGTGCTGGGCTGCAGCAAGAGCAGTGTGGGCAGCAGGGCAAGGGAGGGGATTCTGCCCCTTTGCACTGCTTTCCTCAGACGCCACCTGAAGTCCTGTGTGCAGTTCTGGAGCCCCCAGCACAGGAAGGACATGGAAGTGTTGGAGCAGGTCCAGAGGAGGCCACCAAGATGCTGAGAGGGCTGCAGCAGCTCTGCTGTGATGACAGGCTGAGAGAGTTCGGGCTGTGAAGCCTGGAGAAGAGAAGGCTTCCAGGAGACCTGATAGTAGCCTTCCAGGATCTGAAGGGGGCCTATAGAAAGGCTGGGGAGGGACTATTGACAAGGTCTTGCAATGCCAGGACAAGGGGCAATGGGTTTGAAGTGTCAGAGGGGAGATTGAAAGTGGATGTTAGGAGGAAGTTGTTTGCAGGGAGGGTGGTGAGACACTGGCACAGGTTGCCCAGGGAGGTTGTGGCTGCTCCCTGCCTGGAGGTGTTGAAGGCCAGGTTGGAGGAGGCCTTGAGTGAGCTGTGCTAGTGGGAGATGTCCCTGCCTATGGCAGGAGGTTGGAACTAGATGATCCTTGAGGTCCCTTCCAACCTTACCATTCTAGGATTCTGAGGCCTTGTCCAACCCGGCCTTGAACACATCGAGAGAGGGGGCATCCACAATACCCCTGGACAACTTGTTTCAGTGTCTCACTATCCTCACTGTAAAGAATTTCTCCCTAATCTCCAGTCTAATCCTCTTCTGTTCCTGAGGAAGAAACAGAACCAAGGTACATATTACACATCAATCTTTTTAACTGATCGTTATTTATGTTGCCTGAAAGCTAGATTGCTATTTTCCTATGGTTTGTTGGAGTGTTTTTTAACAGTCCTGTACTGGTGGGTAGTACCTACTGATGAAAGGCACTCAGAAGAGCTGTCTGTGTCATTGTGCTTTCAGTGAAGCAGTTAAATCCTTTCCTTCGGCACCCTCTTGCTCTCACACCCACATCCCCTTATTCGTATGCAGCATCTTCTCCCTTGCTGTCTGGCCTGTGAATTATGTGTCTGCTGTTACATTTTCTGCCAGTGTTTGCTCATTGCTGGGTGGTCATTTTTCACCTCCTGAGATACAGTCATCACAGTTACCGCTTTGACTTCCATGACAGAACATGAGAAGCATGTCCCTGCACTTCCGCTTTTAACCCTCTTTTGTGCTACAGGAGGCTGAGGACTACTCCAGTCACAACATGATTTTTTTTTTTGTCTAATTGAGATCTGTCTGAAGCTGCAAATTAGTTGATAACTCCTTAGTATCTTGTTACTGGAGTAGCAGTACTGGCCTCTGTCACAGTATCACAGTGTCACAGTATCACCGAGGTAAGAAGAGACCTCAAAGCTCATCAAGTCCAACCCATTATCACAGACCTCAAGACCAGACCATGGCACCAAGTGCCACGTCCAAACCTGCCTTAAACACCTCCAGGGACGCTGACTCCACCACCTCCCTGGGCAGCCCATTCCAGCACTCAATGACTCTCTCAGGCAAGAACTTTCTCCTCACCTCCAGCCTAAACTTCCCCTGGCACAGCTTCAGACTGTGTCCTCTTGTTCTGCTGCTGCTTGCCTGAGAGAAGAAAGCAACCTCCCCCTGGCTACAACCACCCTTCAGGTAGCTGGAGACAGCAAGAAGGTGTCCCCTGAGCCTCCTCTTCTCCAGGCTAACCAATCCCAGCTCCCTCAGCCTCTCTCCATAGGGCTGTGCTTGAGGTCTCTCCCCAGCCTCGTTGTCCTTTTCTGGACACGCTCAAGCACCTCAATGTCCTTCTTAAACTGAGGGGTCCAGAGCTGGACACAGGATTCAAGGTGTGGCCTAAGCAGTGCAGAGTCCAGGGGGAGAATGACCTCCCTGCTCCTGGTGGCCACTCAGTCCTGGGTCACAGCAGATGACTGTGGGGTTAAGTCTGCTCTTTAGTATTGTAGTACACAGCAGGCTGAGCATGGGAGAGATAAATTAAATGGAAATGCGCACAAGTGTGTGTGAGTCAGAGAATACTGCAGGGCAGGAAATGGTTTCCTAAAAGGAGCAAGAGGCACTTAATCAGAGGGACCATGTGAGTGGCAGGAATTACTCGCTCCTCAAGCTAGGAGATGCCAGAGCATTTGGCTTTAACACTGCCATCAAGTCACCAGACCTCTTCCCATATGCAGCGCAGAGAAGCAGATACTCTTGGAATGACAGTTGTCTTGGTATTGCTGCCAAACCTTCAAGGGCATGTGTGAATGGAGGGGAAGAACCCAACAGGATGCTTTCCAGACCAAATTCCTGGCACAAAGATACATGCATCTTACATGCACAGAACAGAGTGTTCAAGACATCCAAATCCCTATGAGATTTCCAATAGCAGGTCCTAAGGAAATTCCTTTCATAAAGAAACTAATTGCTGACAAATCTATCACACATCTTGTGCATCCATCTTCAATCATCTCTGACTAAGGGTTTCTTTACCGTGCCTTGTTCTTTGCAATAAAGCCTCTAGAGGTGCCAGAAATAATAACACTTATGCAAAGTGCCTGGCCCCAACTGGATGTCAACAGCAGAAGACAAGTTAACACTTTGCTAACACTAGTAGTGCTTGTAAAGGGGGAAAACAGACTTAAAGAATTATCTGCTTATGAAATGCTGAATCATGGTCCCAGATATTCCCAGAAACTTTGCCAGGATGTTTTCCATCCTGCCTTTTTTGTCTTTTAAAAATTTTTTTCCTTTTTTTTTTTTCCCTTTTTTTTTTTCCCAGTAGTAGGCTTTAGTGGATTGATAGTAATGAGTATTTTTTCCCTTTTAGTAGCAGTTATTAGGAACTTATTTACTACATGACAACACCCCCATCTCCACTGAAGAAATTACAATCTCCCAGCCTCCTTTCCACAGCAAACTCCTGTCCCTCCATGGTCTGACACATGCAGGACTTCAGAAGCACAAGCTTGCCCAAGCCAAACTGTCCAACAAAATCTGAGAACAGTGGGTATCTGGGCAGACTGTTGGTGCTCACTGACACCAGTAGCACTGGCCATGGCTTCATCACAACACCACTAATGCTACAACCTAGTCAGACCTCACAGGCATCAACCTCAATGGAAAGTAGCTCTGGAGAAAAAGCCCTCCTTGCCCAGCCAGGACCTTTGCAGCCTGCTAACACAGGTGAAACTGAGCTGATCAGAGATGCAATTATCTGTCAAGCACCACAATGAACTGGCCTCCTCCTTAGACAGTGACAGGTTTTAGGGGTACATGCAGCAACGTGCTCAAGAGGCCAAGAAGGACAATGGCATTCCAGGTGCATGAAGAGTCAGGCCAGAAGACTGAGTGAAGTTCTTTTCCCCATCTGCTCTGCCATGGTGAGGCCACACCTGAATTTCATACAATCATAGAATGGTAAGGTTGGAAGGGACCTCAAGGATCATCTAGTTCCAACCCCCTGCCAGAGGCAGGAACACCTCCCACTAGTACAGCTCACTCAAGGCCTCCTCCAACCTGGCCTTCAACCCCTCCAGGGAGGGAGCAGCCACA
>VWZE01005587.1:6807-20668 GCA_013396675.1 Eubucco bourcierii | reverse complement strand
CTCTGGACCCACTCCAACACTTCCACGTCCTTCCTGTGCTGGGGGCTCCAGAACTGCACACAGGACTCCAGGTGGGGTCTGAGGAGAGCAGAGTAAAGGGACAGAATCCCCTCCCTTGCCCTGCTGCCCACACTGCTCTTGCTGCAGCCCAGCACACAGTTGCTGTCTGAGCTGCACTCACACTGCAGCCTCATCTGGAGCTTTTCATCACCCCACACCCCCAAAACCTGTTCCTCAGGGCTGCTCTCAGTGATTTCCCACTCAGCCTGCAGTTGTGCTTGGGATTGTGCCTACTGAGGCACAGGACATTACACTTGGCCTTGTTGAATGTCATGAGGTTGGCCTGGGCACAGCTCTGCAGCCTGTCCAGGTCCCTCTGGATGGATCCCTGCCCTCTAGCAAGTCGACTGTGCCGCACAGCTTGGTGTCATCTGCACACTTGCTGAGGATGCACTCCATTCCTCTGTTCCACTGTGTGGAGAGAAGAATGTGCTAAACAAGGCATGCTCCTGGCAAGCAGCCCTACCCAAAAGCCCAGGAATCCAGCAGTTTACAAAGCAAAAATCTAGAGAAAGCTGGGCATTGCTGTGGTTTGAAAGATTCAGAGGGGAATAGATTTGCTTTCTCTCCCATGCAGCAATCAAGAATAACTCCTGTAGTCACAGTCAAAGGCCTTATTTTTTTTTTCACCTAAATTTTTGGAGCATGAAGAAGCCACTTTTTATACAATTCACATTTGCATTTTGTGATGCTCAGGTAAAATAAAAAATATTTAAAAAAAAAACAAACAAACAAAACAGAACAAAAGACAAAGAAAAAAAAAATCAACGCACACACAAAAATATTCCCCAACACACAAACAAACAAACCACCACCACCTCTCTAATTCTGGTGATTTCTATTCTGGTCATTTGTGTCCAATATTTGAGATACACATCCTAAAATCTGAAAACTTCTCCTCATATGAGGCATGGATTTTCCTGAGAGCTGAAAGGATTTTAGGACACGTATTTAAATGAGTACTCCACCGCCAATTATTATCTTCTGGTTCTGCAGTTTTGAACAATGTGGTAGGAGTTCAGTGCCATCAAAAAGAAGAGGAAAATATGTTTTTCTCTAGCTTTGGGGACTGAAAAAAAATTTTTAAATCACTGCAACTGCAAGGATCTCTAATGCAAGAGCCAAGTTCTACAACGAACACATGAGAAAAAAACCCAACCAACCTTTCATCACTCTAAATATATTCTAGAACAAGCAAAACCTATTTGATTTAGCACTTGTTATTCTGACTTAAAAAATAGAAACATTGGGAATTTTTTTTTTTTTTAAAAAGGAAAAAAAACCCCAACAATAATTAAAAAGGAACCACAGAAAAGGCAGGCAATGGAGTGTTCAGCTGCAGAAAAGTCTGGAGAAACAATCTCTTCCCTGCTCCAAAGGGATTATTTAGTATTATAGATACTTAAAAGGTGCGTGTCAGGATAATGGGGGTAGACTTTTTTCAGTGCTGCCCAGCAACAAGACAAGAGGTAATAGGCACAAACATGCACATAGCATGTTCCACCTAAATATGAGTAACTCCTAAAGGAGTTACTTTAAGGGGTCTGGAGCACTGGAATGGGGCCCAGAGTGATGGTGGATTCTCCATGTCTGGATTCTCCATGCTGCTCTAGGCGAACCTGCTCTGACAGGGGGAGTGACCTGAGGTGGGAGTAGCTGGAGAGCAGCCAAACAGAAAGGGATCTGGGGGTGCTGATTGACACCTGCCTGAACATGAGCCAGCAGTGTGCCCAGGTGGCCAAGAAGGCCAATGGCATCCTGGCCTGCATCAGCAAGAGTGTGGCCAGCAGGAGCAGGGAGCTCATTCTCCCCCTGCACTCTGCACTGCTTAGGCCACACCTTGAGTCCTGTGTCCAGTTCTGGGCCCCTCCATTGAAGAAGGACATTGAGGTGCTTGAGTGTGTCCAGAGAAGGGCAACGAGGCTGGAGAGAGGCCTGGAGCACAGCCCTATGGAGAGAGGCTGAGGGAGCTGGGATTGGTTAGCCTGGAGAAGAGGAGGCTCAGGGGAGACCTTCTTGCTGTCTACAGCTACCTGAAGGGTGGTTGTAGCCAGGAGGAGGTTGCTTTCTTTTCTCAGGCAAGCAGCAGCAGAACAACAGGACACAGTCTGAAGCTGTGCCAGGGGAAGTTTAGGCTGGAGGTGAGGAGAAAGTTGTTGCCTGAGAGAGTCATTGACTGCTGGAATGGGCTGCCCAGGGAGGTGGTGGAGTCAGCGTCCCTGGAGGTGTTTAAGGCAGGTTTGGACGTGGCACTTGGTGCCATGGCCTGGTCTTGAGGTCTCCTGGTAATAGGTTGGACTTGATGAGCTTTGAGGTCTCTTCCAACCCTGGTGATACTGTGATACTGTGATACCTAGATGATCTCCAGAGCTGCCTTCCAACCCTTACCATTCTGTGATTCCTGGTTTTCTGTACTAATTGTGACCATCCATTGCAGCAGGTCCTTTCCTTCTCAACCAGTCTACAGAAGGGGGTGCCAGTCATGGAAATGGATGATGGTAACAGTTTGAAAGGCAACAGAGATGCCTTAGCATATGGAACCCCTCATCTCCTCCCTAGGGATGCCTGCCCCAATTGGCACTCCTCTGAAAGGGTCCCACTGTGGCTCCACATCAGTTTCCACTCCTGCTGAAGACTCTTGAATGCTTCTCTGGGGGCAGTGATCAGGGTGTCATTTTCCAGAGGTGAGTCCACATGAATAAAGAATAATTTCAGGTAAAGCTCTCTGTTTCCTCCTGAGCAAATGCCTGCCTCATGCTCTGCAACTACTTCTTATCTCCCTGTGTAATAAGGGCTATCACAGTCCCCTGGGAGAGTGACTCAAGGTTTTCCCCAATGCATGACAGGTAAGACAAAAAACTGAAAGAAATCACATTTCATTTTCCAGCTGCTGCCATGATTTATGAGCCAAGGTGAAAGGGTATGTGTGTGTTGCACAGCTATACACATACATGTGCTCCATGCTGTTGGAACAATCAGTATCTAGTGCTGCCTTTTCTCTTACCTTTCAGGACAAAATCACCAGAAAGCAAAAGGCACCAAAGCATAATTTTGATCTGAGAGATGGCACAATGTCCACCTGCAGACCAGTGCCAAGTAGAGTCCCTCAGGGGTCAGTGCTGGCACCAGTGCTGTTTGACATCTTTGTCAGTGCCATGGACACAGGAATCAGTGCAGCCTCAGCAAGTGTGCAGATGGCACCAAGCTGTGTGGCACAGTCGACTTGCTAGAGGGCAGGGATCCATCCAGAGGGACCTGGACAGGCTGCAGAGCTGTGCCCAGGCCAACCTCATGACACTGAACAAGGCCAAGTGTAAGGTCCTGCACCTGGGTAGGCACAATCCCAAGCACAACTCCAGGCTGGGTGGGGAATGGCTGAGAGCAGCCCTGAAGAAAAGGTCCTGGGGGGTCTGGGTTGATGAAAAGCTCAAGATGAGGCTGCAGGGTGAGTGCAACCCAGACAGCAACTGTGTGCTGGGCTGCAGCAAGAGCAGTGTGGGCAGCAGGGCAAGGGAGGGGATNAGCTTAGAGTAGTCTTCCAGGATCTGAAGGGGCCTACAGGAAGGCTGGGGAGGGACTATTGACAAGGTCTTGGCAATGCCAGGGCAAGGGGCAATGGGTTTGAAGTGTCAGAGGGGAGATTTAGACTGGATGTTAGGAGGACGTTGTTTGCAGTGAGGGTGGTGAGACACTGGCACAGGTTGCCCAGGGAGGTTGTGTCTGCTCCCTGCCTGGAGGTGTGGAAGGCCAGGTTGGAGGAGGCCTTGAGTGAGCTGTACTAGTGGGAGGTGTCCCTGCCTCTGGCAGGGGGTTGGAACTAGATGATCCTTGAGGTCCCTTCCAACCTTACCATTCTATGATTCTATGATTAGTATTAATTGTTCATTTCAAAGTTTCAGATGAGTTGTACTCAGTGTTATTCCCTGTTTTCACTTTTCATATACTTTTATGCCACGGAGTCAAACCCAAATAACTTTGGAAAGCTTCTGACTGTATTAACAGCACCAGCAGGTACTGGAAGTCCTGTCTGCTACCACAATGATCATTATTCGTTTGTAGTATTGCTGTGAGAATTCCTGGGAAGAGAAATGGTTCTTCTGTTAGGCCTTGAGTGAGCTGTGCTAGTGGGAGGTGTCTCTGCCTATGGCAGGGGGTTGGAACTAGAAATCCGTGAGGTCCCTTCCAACCTTACCATTCTATGATTCTATTCAGAGAGAAGAGAGAGGCTTTTTTTCCTGTAGATGAAGAGTAGACTTTGAAGAGCTCACTTGTTTCAGTGTACAGACAAAATACTCTCTTCAGCTCCCTTTCAGCCTTGTGGTTCTGGGAGTTAGCATCTGATTGTATGTGGGTATGTATATACATGTTCATCAGTAACACACACAGACATGGTTTGGTATTTAGTTATTACTGTCACAGAAAGAAGATCATAGATTATTTCACTTCAAACATGTAGTTACTCCTGTTTCATCTAACCCTGCGTCTCTGTAGAGCAACACAGTATCACAGTATCACAGTCTCACAGTATCACCAGGGCTGGAAGAGACCTCAAAGCTCATCAAGTCCAACCCATTACCACAGACCTCAAGACCAGACCATGGCACCAAGTGCCACATTCAAACCCACCTTGAACACCTCCAGGGACGCTGACTCCACCACCTCCCTGGGCAGCCCATTCCAGCAGTCAGTGACTCTCTCAGGCAACAACTTTCTCCTCACCTCCAGCCTAAACTTCCCCTGGCACAGTTTGAGACTGTGTCCTCTTGTTCTGCTGCTGCGTGCCTGAGAGAAGAAGGTAACCTCCCCCTGGCTACAACCACCCTTCAGGTAGTTGTAGACAGCAAGAAGGTGTCCCCTGAGCCTCCTCTTCTCCAGGCTAAACAATCCCAGCTCCCTCAGCCTCACTTCACAACTCTTTCTTAGTAGGTTTGCTTCCCTGGAAGTTGAATTGAGGCAAATATGTTGCAATTAATCTATTTTTATGTAGTAATGCTGCTTGCCCTGACAATTTATTTCTGGTAAGACAACCATACGGGCTCTCAACAGCCAGTTCCCAAATTCCAATTGCTAAAAGGCACTGAATTTACACCATCTCCAGGCACCACTATGAAATCTATTTGCAACAGCATATATTTATTTTCTTTAGGGAGTACAGAGCTTCAGCTACATACGCTCTTTGCAAATCCATATTGCCAGAGGATTACGTTAAGAAACAGATCTTATTCTGGAATACACTGGTTGCTATGGTGCAAGGCTCCACAGAGTAGTGCCACAAGGAGTTTCCTCACAATATACATTGCAGTTACACTGCCCTTCCACCAGATGCCAATAAATTACAGTAGAGCATGCAATGGAGATCAATCACACTAACTCAGGAATGAAGAGAATAATTTAAGACATCAGGAAGAAATTCTCCCCCATGGGGGTGGTGAGGCACTGGCACAGGTTGCCAAGAAGTTGTGAAGGTTCCAAGCCTAGAAGTGTCCTAAGCAAAGCTGCATGAGACCTTGACCAACCTGGTCTAGCAGGAGGTGCCCAAGTGCATGGCAGGGGCTTAGAACTTGGTGATCTGTGAGGTCCCTTCCAACCCAAATCATTCTGTAAATATGGGTTGGGGTTTTTTGTATATGCTCTTTGCCTGATCTGGATTGAAGCTTCTACATTTAACATCACATTTGTGTTAGCTTCCAGTTCTTGCCACAGTCTGAACTGGAGTCCATTATAACCAAGTGTAACTCTAAGACTCTCTCCATTAAATCTGGTTCTGTAAATTCAGCAGGCAACTAACTAGATGATGCCCTGGATTTTTCTGTGGAATCAAAAACCTGCTTAGTAAGCTTAGTCTCAACTGGCACAGGCAATTGTATTTCCACATCATGGAACCATGTCTTATAGAATCATAGAATGGTAAGATTGGAAGGGACCTCAAGGATCATCTAGTTCCAACCCCCTGCCATAGGCAGGGACACCTCCCACTAGTACAGCTCACTCAAGGTCTTGTATAACCTGGCCTTCAACACCTCTTCTGCTGTGACTGTCAGCATGCCAAGCAAATGATGATGAACTGGACCCATCACACAGGTAAACAGTGAACTGATGTTTGCCCAGCACTGTGTGCAGCATCACAGAGGGATCCTAACACATTTCACACACAGCATGGAATACATTGTGCCAGTGATCACAGGTTTGGGTTTCACACTATTTCATTGTATTGGAAACTCCTAATTTAAGTACAACTCATAACCTATCCTGAGGAGCATGCATTCATGAAAGAAAGATTTATGATACCCCTTAGGAACTAGAAGTCTCCCATTTGTCTTACAAAATCATGTTGCTACCCTGTTTTACAAACTGGATTTTAGTCCTACTACACAAGTGGTGGTAGAAAAAGGTTGGGAAATTATACCTCTGTTACAGACCAACCTCTAAAACTATGACACAACATTTACCTTGGCTATATATGAAGACTTCAAACAGCATAATGCATGGCAAAGGCTCTGAAGGACTTGCTTGCTGTTTGCCATCACTTGGAGAAGTTCTGTTAATACTATCTGTGTGCAGTTCTGGAGCCTCCAGCACAGGAAGGACATGGAAGTGTTGGAGTGGGTCCAGAGGAGGCTACAAAGAGGCTCGAAGGGCTGCAGCAGCTCTGCTGTGAGGACAGGCTGAGAGAGTTGGGGCTCTGCAGCCTGGAGAAGAGAAGGCTTCCAGGAGACCTTAGAGTAGCCTTCCAGGATCTGAAGGGGGCTACAAGGAAGGCTGGGGAGGGACTGTTGACAAGGTCTTGCAATGCCAGGGCAAGGGGCAATGGGTTTGAAGTGTCAGAGGGGAGATTTAGACTGAATGTTAGGAGGAAGTTGTTTGCAGTGAGGGTGGTGAGACACTGGCACAGGTTGCCCAGGGAGGTTGTGGCTGCTCCCTGCCTGGAGGTGTTGAAGGCCAGGTTGGAGGAGGCCTTGGGTGAGTTGTACTAGTGGGAGGTGTCCCTGCCTATGGCAGGGGGTTGGAACTAGAAGATCCCTGAGGTCCCTTCCAACCTTACCATTCTATGATTCTATCTGGTGAAATACTGGAACAGTTTGCCCAAAATCCTGAGTCCCCATCCCTGAAGACATTCAAGGTCAAACTTGGTGGGACCCTAAGCAACCTGACTTAGCTGGAGATGACCCTGATCGCTGCACGGGTATTGGATTAGATGACCCTTGAGGATCCCTTCCAACCCAATGCATTCTATTATTCTGTCTAACTACCAGGACCTCAGCATTTCAGGACTATGAAGATGATTAAGGGGCATGTGCCCTGTGAGAAGAGGCTGAGGGACCTGGGGTTTTTTGATCTGGTGAAGCGAAGCTTAGAGAGGACCTAATTGATGTTTATAAATATATTAGGGCTCGGTGTCAAGAGGGAGGGAACTCTTCTCAGTTACAGCAACCTGCTAGGGCAAGGGGCAATGGGTATAAACTACAGAACAGGGAGTTCCACCTCAACATGAGAATGAACTTCTTTATTGTAAGAGTCACAGAGCACTGGAACAGGCTCCCCAGAGAGGCTGTGGATTCTCCTTCTCTGGAGAAGACCCATCTTTCAAGACCCATCTGGATGTGCTCCTGTGTGATCTGAGCTGGATTGCCTGGTCCTGCTCTGGCAGGGGGACTGGACTTGATCTATGGAGGTCCCTTCCAACCCCTAACATCCTGTGATTCTATGATTTCACAGCACTCTAGAATATTCATCTGCCACATTCTCAGCCTGGCTCCTCTTTGATTTCTGCCTCATTTGTTTGGCTGTGACACAAGCTAGTGGTTCCCAGGTTCCTGCAGCAGCATCTCCTCAGATGCCAATGTCCACAAGCATCATGGGGTTGGTAAGGAAAACCAAGCATTGTGGGGACTTGCTTCAGGAGAAGGCACAGCACTTCCCATCTACCCCATCTCCAACCTGACAGCAACAGAAAAATCGCATGTGAAGCAGAGAGAGCTCCCAGTTACCCAATATGTGCCATATGGGATGCTCTGCAGACGTCAGGGTGATATGTACCAAAACACTTTTAACTTCATTTGCTAAACTGGAGTTATTTAAAACTCTAAACTTCAGTTTCACAGAACATGCTGCTTAGTTAGATTTCAAAGTCAGCATGGAAGAGCTAGGCTGTTTTCCCTCTCTTCTTCACAGAAAGGGTTATCCAGACATTGGAACAGGCTGCCCAGGGAAGTGGTGTAGTCATGATCTCTGTAGGTATTTAAATGACACATGGATGTGGTACTTAGGGACATAGGTTAGTAGCTTAGCAGCTGTGGTGGAATTGCAAGCTCTAGGTGAGCAGTTGAACTTAACAACCTCAAAGGTCTCTTCCAAACTCAACAGTTCTATGATTCTATGACCCACCATACAGCACAATCACTTGCATTTACATAAGGAATTGCTATAGCCCTCACCAGACCTGTTCTCCAAACCCTTCACCAGCTTCATTGCCCTTCTCTAGACACTCTCCAGCACCTCAATGTCTTTCCTGTAATGATGGCCCCAAAAGCTGAACCCAGTCCTCAAGGTGTGACCTCACCAGTGCTGATTACAGGGAGACAAATTCCCTGGACTTCCTGTTCACACTAGTTTTGATACAGGCTAGGATGCTGTTGGCTTTCTGTAAAGGAGATGTTCCATGTATATATGCTTTTAGCTGCACAGAAACAGCAGCCCCAAGGTTACATTTCACTCACTGGGATGACAGATGTCTTTAGCATCCTCCTTCACTACCCTTAACTGTTGAGTAGGATAGCTTGCTGTCTAGCATTAAAAAACCCACTTTGTTCCCCATGGATCTGCTCTTTCATAAAGGTCAGCACATCCTCCGCTTTGCCTCTGTCAGCTGAAACCAAAAAAGAAGTCAGTCAGTAAGTATACCAGTGTACTCTCTAACCCTTGAGTTCCTAGGGGTGGTTCTGCCCTTCTTCTTTAAAGACATATGTTGAATACATTGCTTTTTTTTTTTTTTTAAAGAGAAAAGAGCAAATGATGGAAAGATATTTCCCATTGGAAAAAAAAAAAAGATTGCTTTTATATAAATACAGCAGAATTATAAAGCAATCTTCAAAAAGTCATTAAAAAAAAGTTATTATCATAGAATGGTAAGGTTGGAAGGGACCTCAAGGATCATCTAGTTCCAACCATAGGCAGGGACACCTCCCACTAGCACAGCTCACTCAAGGCCTCCTCCAACCTGGCCTTCAACACCTCCAGGCAGGGAGCAGCCACAACCTCCCTGGGCAACCTGTGCCAGTGTCTCACCACCCTCACTGCAAACAACTTCCTCCTAACATCCAGTCTAAATCTCCCCTCTGACACTTCAAACCCATTCCCTTTGCCCCTTGTCCAGTCATTGCAAGCCCTTGTCAACAGTCCCTCCCCAGTCTTCCTGTAGCCCCCTTCAGATCCTGGAAGGCTACTCTAAGGTCTCCTGGAAGCCTTCTCTTCTCCAGGCTGCAGAGCCCCAACTCTCTCAACCTGTCCTCACAGCAGAGCTGCTGCAGCCCTCTGAAGATCTTTGTGGTCTCCTCTGGACCCACTCCAACAGTTCCATGTCCTTCCTGTGCTGGGGGCTCCAGAACTGCACACAGGACTCCAGGTGGGGTTTGATGAGAGCAGAGGGGCAGAATCCCTTTTCTTGCCCTGTTGCTCTTGCTGCAGCCCAGCACACAGTTGCTGTCTGGGTTGCACTCACCCTGCAGGCTCATGTTGAGCTTTTCATCACCCCAGACCCCCAGGGCCTTTTCCTCAGGGCTGTTCTCCAGCATGTTCCAGTCACTTGCAATTGCTGTCAGTATTAGCCTTGACCCTAAGTTTTAGCCACACAAGACTTCCCACCTGAGCTGTCTCGTGATGCGTTTTGCATTTTCAAGGATCAGTCAAACTTATACAGAGTACAATGCAAAGAATGGAGCCTGCATTAGAATCTTGCTCAGTGTTATTGGAAGGAGCCCTGTGACCCACAGACGCATGTCAATATTCTTCTCTACATGCAAATAATTCTCTTTGTTTGCATAGTCCTCAAGAGTATCATGTTTCAGTAGTTGGCTGCTTCTACCAGACCAAAGGGCAACACAGAGGCGAGCCCAGTAGTAATGAATATTATGAGAAGCAGCAAAATAAGGTTTTTTGGCCTTAGCAAAACCAAAGTCATCATGTAGCCTCTGGTTATGAGTAGGTCAGCTTCACTTATGCCAGGTGAAGCTTTCATGAGTCAGACAAAATACTTTCTAGTGCTTCACCCTCCTCCTGCAACCTGCATTACTCTCAGCACGAGTATAGAGCTATAGAACTGTTCCAGTTGGAAAAGACCTCTGAGATCATCAACTCCAACCATCAACTCAGCACCACTATGGTCATTAAACCATGTCCCAGAGTGCCACATCTGCACATTTTTTGAACACTTCCCAGGATGACAACTCCATCACCTCTTGGGAAGCTCATTTAAATGCTTGACTAGGGAAGTGAGAAGAAGATATGGTAACAATTTCACTCATGAGCATGATACAGCACGTTTGTACATACACACACACACTCCCGAATCAATAAAGCAATATTTCACAGTCCTCTGTCTTAAGTCAATTTTTTTTTCATTCATTCTTCTCATCAGCATTTGCTGTCCCTTAGCACTGACTGTTGGTACATCAGCCACCAAGTTCAGGCCAACAAAGACTGACTTCACACATAGGTAAACCTCCTACAGATGCTAGCTTGCTTTAAACACCAGTCTAAGCAGCCATTGACCAACTCTTGTGTGCAGTAATAAAGACATTTTGCCTCTGGAGTGAACTGTGTTGTCCTTTCTCTCTCTTCCACACACACATACATGCCAAATCCTGAAATCTTTCCACCTCATGCCTAAAGATAACTGGGTTTGGGTTTGTGACACCTCGTGATGTAATAAACAATATTTTTCACTGCAAAGAATGAGACCACTCTTGTGTAATATTGTTGACTCAAAACCAAGCGTATTTCTATACTTTGTCCAATCAAGAGTTTTCCATAATTTCTCATTTTCTTTACAGTCTTAGAGGTTTTCATACTCTCAGACTTCTGCCTTTCAGGTTTTTCAGCTGTAGTATACTGCTGACTCTTTCAGAAGGAATTCGGAACTCTGACTCTTTCTTCAGGCCAGTTACTTTTTGCTGCACTTCATTTGAAACTCCAAGACATTCTGAAATCTGTTATTATCACAGAATGGTAGAGGTTTGAAGGGACCTCCAGAGGTGGAGTCCTATCATAGAATCATAGAATGGTAAGGTTGGAAGGGACCTCAAGGATCACCCAGTTCCAACCCCCTGCCATAGGCAGGGACACCTCCCACTAGTACAGCTCACTCAAGGCCTCCTCCAGCCTGGCCTTCAACATCTCCTAAGAGGGAGCAGCCACAACCTCCCTGGGCAACCTGTGCCAGTGTCTCACCACCCTCACTGCAAACAACTTCCTCCTAACATCCAGTTTAAATCTCCCCTCTGACACTTCAAACCCATTGCCCCTTGTCCTGTCATTACAAGACCTTGTCAATAGTCCCTCCACAGCCTTCCTGTAGGTCCCCTTTCAGATCCTGGAAGGTTACTCTAAGGTCTCCTGGAAGCCTTCTCTTCTCCAGGTTGGAGAGTCCCAACTCTCTCAGCCAGTCCTCACAGTAGAGCTGCTCCAGCCCTCGGAGCATCTTTGTGGCCTCCTCTGGACCTGCTCCAACACTTCCATGTCCTTCCTGTGCTGAGGGCTCCAGAACTGCACACAGTACTATCCCTTTTCCAAAGCAGGATTCACCTAGAGCAAGCCACACAGGAGTGCATCCAGACAGGTCTTGAAATTCTCTGTGGAAGGAGACTCCACAACCTTTCTGGGCAGCCTATTTCAGTGCTCCATCACCTTCACAGTAAAGAAGTTTTTCCTCATGTTGAAGAAGAACTTCTGTGTTCCGGTTTGTACCCATTATTATTCATCCTATCACAGGACACCACTGAAAAGAGACTGGTCCCTTCCTGACATGCACCCTTCAGGTACTTATAAATGTTAATAAGATCTCCTTTCTCAGCCTTGCCTTCTCCAGACTGCTCACCAATATTATTACTCTGTTTTTTTTCCAGCACGTGTGCTTCTAGATAAAGGTTCCAGCTAGTGGCTCTGTTGTTTGGGATGGGTTTAGGTCAGTAGGAATCACAGTTTTACATATCCAGCTCAAGGATCCAAAAGCCACTCCTACTTTTTATTGCATGTTCTGTTTCCAGTTTCATTCCTGAGTTTGTTTCTTGCATTTATGGTCACTGATACACAACAAACTGCACCTGCAGATAAAGAACTGCATTTTTCTGCTAGTTACCCAAGCAGGGCTATATGTTGGTTTGGGAACTTTCACCCCACTCCCAACTCCAATTAAAATTTACCAGACCAGCTCAGATGACTTGGAAGTAAGATAGAGCTCTATTTTACAGCAAAGCTGAATTTTGCAAGCATATATACACAATGTATCTACATCTATTTACAATTATTCTGTGTACAGTTCTGGAGCCCCCAGCACAGGAAGGACATGGAACTGTTGGAGTGGGTCCAGAGGAGGCCATGAAGATGCTCAGAGGGCTGCAGCAGCTCTGCTATGAGGACAGGCTGAGAGAGTTGGGGCTCTGCAGCCTGGAGAAGAGAAGGCTTTGAGTAGCCTTCCAGTATCTGAAAGGGGACCTACAGGAAGGCTGGGGAGGGACTATTGACAAGGGCTTGTAATGCCAGGACAAGGGGCAATGGGTTTGAAGTGTCAGAGGGGAGATTTAGACTGGATGTTAGGAGGAAGTTGTTTGCAGTGAGGGTGGTGAGACACTGGCACAGGTTGCCCAGGGAGGTTGTGGCTGCTCCCTTCCTGGAGGTGTTGAAGGCCAGGTTGGAGGAGGCCTTGGGTGAGTTGTACTAGTGGGAGGTGTCCCTGCCTATGGCAGGGGGTTGGAACTAGATGATCCCTGAGGTCCCTTCCAACCTTACCATTCTATGATTCTATACAATTTAGAAGTAATACAGACATCCAATACAGAAACCCTGGACAAAGAAAGCCCAGAAAGGGCCAACACCAGCCTCTGTCTCCCCTGACACAAAACAAACAGAAAAGCTCTCATTTTACCAGGAAAAACGTTAGTGTAGGAGTTCAAGAAAACAGAAGGAGCAGCAAACAGATCCAGTGCCCAAAGGCCAAGAAGAAGGAATGGTTCACACAGTGGCTTTTTATACCTCTTAGCAAACCAATGAACAATACAGACCTTATCATTATTATTCCTTTACAACCAATGCCCTGCTCACTCAGATTCTGTACCAGTTTCTCTTATGAGAATATTCCAATACGCCTTAAACTACTACAGAGTGACAGCAGCGAGGCCCTTGTCTGCCCTGGGTGTGGCCGAAGCGCAGGTAAGGGTCAGCGCTGCGGTCGGCCGCAGGCTGCGCTAGCTCTCGGGCGTCATCGCCGACGGTTTATAGACAGTTCGAGCGCCCTCTCGTGGACGCTTGGCCCCGGCAAAGCTTTCCCCGTGAACAGGTCGCAATACTTACAAGATCACCTACTCCCGACCCTAAAGTTTATATACTGTTACGAAACACATTTGAAAGGTCTTCGCACTAATTCATATTAAAAAAAAATAAAATAAAATACACAGTTCTTTTACCTAGAATCATAGAATCATAGAATGGTAAGGTTGGAAGGGACCTCAAGGATCATCTAGTTCCAACCCCCTGCCATAGGCAGGGACACCTCCCACTAGCACAGCTCACTCAAGGCCTCCTCCAACCT